>BQMF02000551.1:0-256840 GCA_027922465.2 Turritopsis dohrnii | reverse complement strand
GTTATAACATTGTAATGACTTCTGAAGTCATTATAAACAAATCCCGGTGTCCATCCCAACAAAGTAAGACAAATGACGAAAACAGCGAATAGTCATAGAAGTTGATATTTACCTTTAATTGACAAGAAAAGTATATTTTTATGTCAATATTTACGCATGCCTAATAGAAGAAAAAGAAACAAATATAAGTGAAGGTGTTAAACGAATGCTTGTGGTTACGGCAAATTGCAATAAATGAAAATCAATGGAAATTTATGCTAGAACAGATATCTATTTTCCAGCTGACTAATGTCCATAGAACAGACATTTTGTGCTTTCATATGTTAACAAAGCAAAACACTCTGGGGATACAACAAATTAATCAGAAACCTTGAGTAAAAGATTTCTATTAAAAATAATCAAGTAGCAGGCCCTAATACTCTAGCTATCATCTATAAGTCATGTAGTACAGATCTTGCCAGCAAAACCAAGATTAAACAAGAGCCAGATGGCGCAAAATGGTAGCAGCAAGTTTACTTTTCAAACAAACGCTTTCGAAATTTTACAAAGTACTAAAAAACTTCTTTATCGATGTTTTCTGAGATATCTCACTGGTGGAAAACAGGCATTAACGATAAATTTGATGAAAATGATAGTAAGTGTAAATAGGGTTTAATCATAAAACACCAGCAATAAGACAAAAGACAAAAGAATTATACATGCGTGAGTCGTGTAACATATGTTTTTTTATAAGAAATTTTTCATAAGAGCTTATGTAGAAAAAAAGTTTATAATAATAATTTCTGACGAAACCAAAATTGAATTCCAACAAATAACTGCCTTTTTGAACTAGATCTTTGAAAGCCATAATACACACAGTGTAGTAGCTAACAAACGAGGTAATAAGGGCCAATAATAAATTTTGAACTGATAAGCTTTACTAACAAGGAAAGCAACTATCAAGTATTTTCAGTTAGCGTAATGAACTAAAAGTCCCACTTTATGTACGCCTATTTGATTAGAATTCGAATGAATTCTAATCTCGTGGATTAAGTTATAAAATATCAGGTTATGTACTTTTAAAATAAAAGGTAATCTACTTTTAAATGTTTGATATGAAAAAGCTTCCAAATTACGAAGGCCGCGTTCCTTAATTAGAATTTACATTGCGTTTTGGTAGAGTCCCGCAGACTCTAAAGCTTGGTGTTCCAATAAAATTATTTTTGTTGCACAACGGTTGTGCAACCGTTTTTCAGAACAAAAGATATGTTGTACAACACCTGTTGCAGAGATAGAAAAAAATCTATCTCTGCAACAATTTCCTACACTTGTTGCACAACAAAGTGCTGCAAAACGGTTGCGCAACAAAAATAATTTTATTGGAAACCAGCTTAAATTGCAGACTAATTGCCATTTCGGCCGGAGTAGTAGTAGTAGGAGGAGTAGGAGTCCACGGGTGTTTTAATACGGTATTCGCTTTCGCTGCTACCGTAATAATCCAACTGATTTCTCGTTTTACGGCTAGACTAGCGCGAAGTATATAATAGATATTATAATAGACATATTACCATGCGTAAAATAGAGAGGAAATACTAGGTTAGCACGGTAAAAGCGAGTTCTTTTCAAGAGATACACTTCTTAATTGAAAAGGCGAAAATGTGTATCAAGTGCGAATCAAAATTCATATCATCCTCAAGGACTTACCTATGATAGCCCTTACTAACGTAAGTATTTAACGTTATACTAATTAAAAAAAGACTTCTATTCTAACCAACCACCAACGTTACCACAACGTAAAATTAACGAAATTTAACGTTATACTAACGTAAGTATTTAACGTTATACTAACGTAAGTATTTAACGTTATACTAATTAAAAAAAGACTTCCATTCTAACCAACCACTAACGTTACCACAACGTAAAAAAATAACGTAACACTAACGTTAGTATAACGTAAATTAACGAAATTTAACGTTATACTAACGTAAGTATCTAACGTTATACTAACGTTAGTATCTAACGTTATACTAACGTAAGTATCTAACGTTATACTAACGTAAGTATTTAACGTTATACTAATTAAAAAAAGACTTCCATTCTAACCAACCACTAACGTTACCACAACGTAAAAACTAACGTAACACTAACGTTAATACAACGTAAATTAACGAAATTTAACGTTGTCCTGATGTAACTTTCTAACGTTGTACTAACGTAAGTAGTTAACGTTGGAATAACGTTGGTTTTACGTTGGTAACGTTAAACCTAGAACCAACGTTAGACTAACGTTAGATAAACGTTGGGTGCCTGCTGGGTAAGATCGTTGATAAAAATATTAAACAATAAGGGGCCAAGAATTGATCCTTACACCACTAATAATCTCAAGATGCTATAAAAACCATCGATTCCCACTCTTTGAGATCTACCACTTAGATAACTTTTTATGAGACAGAGAGCCCTCCTGGAAAAACCACAAGCATATAGTTTCGCTATTAATAGATTATGATCAATGCAGTCAAATGCTTTACTCAAATCCATTAATAACGCTACAGCATTTTCCTTGTCAAGATCTTTATGCCACGATTCCAACAACATGTAAAACCTGTTGTTGTTATAGTCCTTACGAAAAACTACGTACTTATCATATAATATACGTTCAAATATTTTAGATGCGCTACTCAATTTACTGACAGGCCTATAGTTATTTTTACAAGAACGAGCTCCATTCTTATACAGGGGGCAAATATCAGCGAATTTCATCCATTCAGGAAAGATTTCGTCATTAATACATTTCGAGAATAACTTGTTAAAATGCTCTGCATAGTTGTCAGCTTATTTTTTCAAAAATTTCGCTGGAGTTTCACCATGAGGACCAGATTTATTTTCCTTCAAAGCGCTATAGCCTCCTTAGCCACCCTGCTCCGCGGTGCCTGTAAGAAAGATTGCAACTTTGTGAGTGATTTGGATATGAGAAACATTCAAATAAAACCCAAATTAAAAAAATTTTGATTATATAAAAACAAAGAAGATCACACATCTGTAATATGGTATGATGAATTCTCATTATTATGGAAATGAATAAAACCAAGAGATTTTAGAAAAACATGTTTCGAGAGATCAGAGTTCTTAATGCGTGCTATTGATCCAAATCTAAAACTGACTAATTTACCCAAGACCCGAATAGAAAATGACAGACAATTTTGTACGGTGATGAAAATTATGAGTTAAAAAAAATAAGGCTGTCCCCTAAAGATTAGTCCTCACCAGGCGTTAAGAAGAATTAGCGCGAAATCCTTAGCGCGATAAAATAAAGCGATAATTTGGTGAGGGTGGATTTCGCGCTAAATACTTGTCTAGCGCCATAAATTATAAAATGTTTTGATATTTCAACGCGTTATTATAACGCGCTAGCGGCATATCAACTTTTTTGCTAAATTAAGTTACGTCTAAAACGAAATATTAAATATCACGGCAGTCTTGATGTTACAAGAAAAGTTGAAAGCCATAATTGCCATAATTGCCGACAAAGGGACTGATGTCATTAACAAAGAAAAGTAATCGTTCTGTCTACGATCTGCAGTCAAGTTTTAGACAAGGGGAGAAAATTCACTTGGAAACATCAATAACAAAATCGAGAAGAAGAGGATTTCGAAACCTTGAAATAACCGCATGAGCTTTCTATACTCAGTTAAATAGTTTATGTTGAATGCATGAAAAAAATCCTTGATAATTACAAATCACTCATGCAATTATGAGAAGAATGTTTGGAAGAAAGCTAGACCAGGAGACAAAAGCAAGAATTGTTGGGTGCAAAATTCAAATGGAATCGTTTTGCTTTTTTTTTTCGGGCTCAAATTATCTTACAAATTGTATTCCAATCTATCCAGATCACTACTGTCAGAAAGAATGCCAGCAATCAAAGGTAGAAAGTGTGCTGATCTGGTTGTAAATACATTACAAAGTATGAGTAAAGATGAAAAGTTTAATTTATTTTTCGAGGCAACCAAGAAAGCATTCAACTCAATCCAAAAAGTCGGAACACCAGTCTTGCCACGAAAGAAAAAACGGCATAACTACTTCATCCTCCAATACCAGACCAGCTTTGAAGGACCAGACAGTAATGCATACCAGCCAGAAACAGTCAATGATTACTTCATGGAAACAAAATAGCAACGTAGAAGAATTGCTGTTAAAACCAGAAGTTGATAGTTCAGAAACCTATTGAATCAGAGATTTTGATCATGTTCATTTGGAAAGCGAGTTTCATCTCCTTCCCTCCATTTGGGATCAGTCTGCACCAGTTGATTTTCGCGAAATATGCAAGATGCTTCAAAAATTAAAAAGAAAAACGACAATTGATAAAGAACGTCTGAACCACAATTCTTATCGTACTGAAGAGTGGTGCCACATCAGCTAAGCCCGAACGCTCTTTTTCAAACAAAGAAGAATCACAACTTGAATCAATTCAACTATGGGTCAAAAAAGATTCAATTCGTTCTCAATTTTAAATGCCCACACTGATATAGTAGTAGATAAAATGTTGAAGACAGGCGTCGGAGTGAGTTCGAAATTTTCAAAGATCTTCAGTGACTTTTTATAGTAATGATTTAATATCATTAGTTACATTAGTGTGCTATATCAACAAATAAAATACGTTTTTTGAAAGCCTCCCAGTCGTTTTAAGAGCTTCTAGAACCCAAAATTTTCTCTGTCTTTTGGTCCCCTCACTTAAAACTACAAGCCGTGGCCATGTTAGCGCTTGGTGAGGACTAAGCTTAAGAAAAGTGCTGTTTAATCACAAAACGGCTTCAGTTTGAAACAAACCACCACCACAAGTAACCAAAAGATTCCCTTCCTTTTGAAATACTAAAGATATATTGAAAAAAAATGTGGTAATTTTTACATTTTATCTGTTAATTGTCTGCTTGCTCTTGCGATGATTGAAAGTTGGTATTGTAATACTCCGCTCAGCTCAATACATTATTAACATTTTTCGATTCAGCGAGCATATAATATGTATCCGTCACACAATCTCATTGTATGCAACTTTTTCTATTAATTTATTCCAACGGATTGATCAAGTCGTCTGTGTGATGTTTACACCACGGCTCACAAATTGTCAGTTGTTATATCAACCATTTCGCGTCATAAGATCTCGCCAGAAAATTAAAATCAAAATATGATATATTTATTCAGGTGAACTGGAAATAGGGAAAATTTTAGTCGTACACAAAAGCCAACATTAACCACTTTTCATTATTGAATATATAGTCAGACAGCAACTGCATTGAACATCGTCAAGAAGAGATAGGAAAGTGCCGATTCTAGGGCAAAACTATGACGTCATCAGAAATCATATGATTTCGGGAATTTCCCTACTATCATCATATAAGATCTTTGTTTTCATAACGCGATACGAGTTATGAAACGTGTTATTTTGATTACATAACAAAATTCTCAAATAACAGTTTCTATTATTATAACCACAAATTACTCATAAATGTAAACAATATCATAAAAAATGGGGAATTCTCCGATTGTAGTAAAAAGCAGTTTGTAGCAGTTTAAACTTTATAATATAAATGAGCTAACAAAACATATAACACACACAGACACACACAGATCATCGATGCAGTCAAAAAAAGATCTTCAAAGTCAATAGGTATCATGTATAATTCGTTTATCTTGTTTTTATTTTGTTTGTTTTTTTTTGTTTTTTTTACCTATTTGTTGTCTTATATATGTTTATAATGTCCTCTGGCTAATGTCGTAATTCCATCATCTAAAATTATTCGTTTGTCATCATCCGCATTAAGAGCCAATTTATTTTGATTTATTGTATATACATCATGTTTAATCGATCTAATAATCATTTGTTCTCTGTAGACATTCTTATTTTTGAATAAACACTCTTTGTAGTCATCAAACCCAATCGTCTTTTTAACAACACATTTCTTTACACCTTTACACCTCTTACCTTCTTTTTCATCGATTTGTTTATACGCATAAGTCTTTGGTCTCAACGCTACAAATTCAGTCATGATTTTTCCTCCCAACTCATCCTTCATTAATTTAAGAACTTTCTTATTCTTTCCAATTGGTAAAGGTCTTCCATCTTCAACGCTATATCCACTCGTGTCAAATCTCTTTTCTACATCATCCGCAATATCCATATAAAAGTCATCAGTTCTAATATGATAGACTAATGAATCCGTATCCATATATAATAATTTAAGATTATCTCTATATTTCGACTTCATATAGTCATAATGAAACTCGTACATTACTATCTTACTCAAATCTAAGATAGCTGGTCCCATATAAATCGGTTTATTTAAAACAACCTTTATCTTACCCATCTCTACTCCCATTAACGATTCACTAAAATAAGTGGCCGACTTGAAGTTTGGTTTCATAACTAATTTTTCATATTGCTGTTTACGCGTAACCAACTTTATATCTTTGTGTTTTCTAATATTTTCCATTGTCTTTCCAAAAACTGAACAATTCATCAACTTGAAAAAATCTTTCTCGAACTCGTTTTTGGCTCGTGTTCTTAGTTGTGTATTAAAATCAATGTATGGTTTCATCCAAGCGATTTGATCAAATTCTACTACTCTATGAACCTTTTCTAGAATCAATCCATGTTTCAAAGCCTGATCAAGAGCTCTAATATGTGTAATATAATTCTTCTTATCTGATAAACATGGAACAAGTTTTTCTACTTTATTAATCTTTTTCCTTTCAGCCATAAATGGAAGATCATTATGCGAGTCATGAAGTTCTATAGGATATTTAACATCAACCTCTAATATATAACCCTTGTCACCATTTTCTTCAACCAACTCACTAATCCTTTCAGATGTAAATTTATTAGGATCATCCCACTTGAAATTACCTATCGGCAGCTTTTGTGTCATCGCCCAACCATAAAGATTGTTCGCATCCAAATATTGAAGATGACTACTCTCTTTAGCAGGATCATATCGATCTCCCATATACTTATTATTTGCTTTAGCATATCTCTGAACAGCTTGAACAAGACCTCCTCTAATTCCCTGCTCCATAAATATAAACATATCTAGATCGCTCAACAATTCTAACTCTATCCCCGTTTGTTTCAAACACGCCTGCCATGATAAACCAGGAGCAGTGTAAAAATGTGCAGGATCTAATTGATAATTCTCTAGACAAGTCTCTCTAAAAGTCTCAAACACATCTGTTAGTAATAATACGTCAGTTAATAAGTAAAGGTCATGATATTTTCCAAGCGTTTTCTCTTTCATCATATTCCATACCTTTTGAGCGTGTTCATAGTCTTTCTTGTTTATTTCAGCTAAATTTAACTTACTATAAAATGCCTCTTTTGGTGGTAGTTTCGCTTCATTAAATCTTTCGAAAGAATCCATGTATTCATATGGGTATACTCCTTTTCTTCTCATCAGATTAAAAGTATCATCATCCTTGAAGTATCTTCGAAAATTCTTACACTGATTATCACTCAAGTTCTTTGATAGATTATCCAAACTACTCATCATAAATCTAGCGGAATCGATGAATCTCAACTGTATCTTTTTGTCTTTAGTTTTTCCATCTTTGTCAATGTATTCACCAACCTTTACGTCTAGACTAAATGAAATATACTTTTCTTTGTTTTCAGCTATCGCTCTCAATGTTTCATGTCCATATTGTCTCGCGAGTTCTTTGATAAATAGATGAGCATCATAACCGCTCAGATTGTGGAAAGCTATAGGAATATATGACGGTATCTTGAATCTAAGGTTACATTTCTTATGAGCAGCTCCTCTATATTTCCCAGTGTAGTGACAATGATCTCTTACCCTAAGGTTTTCATCACCACCAAATTCTTTCATACATATATGACACTTGTCTACATTTGAAAAACTCTTCCACTCTTGTTTTGTTAGAGGTTCCATCTCTTTTTCAGGAAACATGTTATATAATCTTTTCACCTCTTCTACCACATGATTAACAAATACCTCAACACAATCTTCACCTCGATACAGTTTTAGAGGATTCGATACTTTACCATACGCAAATTTAGAATAACAACAAAAACCTGATGGTACGTGAGTGGTTACTTTTTCGATAAAAGATTCATTTTGTTCTTTCTTATTCGTATCTTCACATCTTACAAGAACAGACTCGAAATCTGCATACATCATAAAAGGTACCTTGAATTGATATTGTCCATCATGAAATTTAACTTTACTACCCTCTTCAGGCATTTCAATCATAGCCACATCATTATTTATACAATATTTAAAGTGTTCATCTCTAACTCGCTCGCTTGAAAAACCATAGAGACAATTTAAACAATAATGCTCTTTATGTTCATGCTTCGAGTTGACCTTACTCAAGACACCGCTCAAGTTCTTTACAGCGATATAATGTCTTTTCTCTTCTTCACATAGTAAAAACAAAATAGCTGTCTCCTCACGATCAAAATACTTCGATTTACGGCACACATAGATACCATCTATATCGTCTTTTGTTAAAACATGCACAGCGATATCAGGGTTCCTCCTCTCAAACAAATCTATTTTATTTAGCGACATTGGAAACGATAAATCGTCCCAATTATAGTTATCATGCTTTTTGAGGTTTGAGATTCGTTCAGGATTATATTTAATCTGTTCATGGTTAAGTGCAGCGATAATAGCCCATCTAAAACACTCTTCATCATCTTTATTTTTAGGATTGATCACTGATTTCTTACCACTGAAATTCTTAGGTAAAGGTAAGTAAGAGCTGCCTCTCGTTAATTTTAGCTTATGAAAGTCAATATCAATATTCAAAATCCTTTCAATAACAAAACCAGAGTTAGGTAGCTTTGGGTTTTCAATCTGCGTCTTCATATGAGCAAACATCTCATCAAGCGTTTGATTCAAGTCACTTTCTTGAAAAACTTCCGTCATTTTAGAATTGAACGCTTTATCAACATAGATTGTAGCTTCAGGATCGGATAGATCTTCTTTTCTCCACCTAATCCAGGTTGTTGTTTGTATCTTTGTTGAATTTAGATCATTAAGTACTTTCAATATCGAGTCAATTAATATTGGTTTAACCTTTTCAAAAAAAGCATCGACATTATCCCTCTCTCGTGAGGTGTTCGTTTCTCTCACACCACTAATCCTATATCTCCTATATGCATTATCAAACGCTGTTTCAACAGGAACAAACGCTTTTTCATCCTCTCGCTGATTGATAACCTCATCTTCATCATTCTTTCTCTTATAGAGATTGAGAATCTTCTTCTTCATCTCTCTGAAAGCGCTACTCACTTTCTCACGAATAGGTTTAGGTGTGTGATTTACTAACCACTCCTTCAACTCATCCAACTTACTTTTCACCTGAGGTCTATTTTTTGCCATTTCTTGCTGTTCAAACAAATCCATATCTTGTTGGGTAGGAATAATTGGAACAGGTCTTGGTAGTGGAACAGGTCGGTTAAACCTAGTAGGTCTCGGTGGTGGAACGGGTTGGACAGATCTTGGTAGTGGAACAGGTCGGACAGGTGGGTTTGCTAATAATTCGATCAACTCAGCTTTTCTGAGTTTTGAGTAGCCATGTAGACCGCGTTCTCTCGCGATAGCTTTTAATTGAACAACAGTATTTTGTGAAGTCATGTTGTAATATACAAATGTGATTAGCTTTCTTTAAGATGGTTTAAGATGGTAAAATTTCCAATTTTTCAGACCATCTAGTTAACATTTGTTACTCGATTTAAGTAACAAAAAAAAAACACCCTTTATGAGGTTGAACGAGCCAATCTTTTTTGTTTGCGAACCATCTTTTTCTGCTCTTTATTATTCTCTCGATATCTGAGATATTTTTCTTCGTTGTTTTTTATCCAGTTTGAATAGCGTGTATAAAATAATTGTTTCATTTCAGGATCGAGAGTATAAGATGGATCCTTATCATTTTTTTCAAGTACCTCAAGTATTTTAGCTTTGTTCATTTGGTTAACATATTTTATTTTTCGTGACGCACATAATGCTCGTAACGCACTAAAACCCATTGATCGGTAATCTGATTCTGTTTTATCAGTCATGTTTATTCTTTATATAAAGATAATAAAAACTTTTAAGCCACTTTGATGTCATTTTAACAAAATGAGCTAAAATAAAACGTTGTTTATAAATAAAAAATGTCAGACACTAAACTTCAAGAGATTTATTATCAACCTCAAAACTTGTGGAAAGGACAAAAGGCTGTTCGCAATCTAAGAGGATTTGGTTTCAAACCGAAGGTAATTAAGAAGTGGCTATCAAAACAAGCTTTGTGGCAAGTACATTTACCAGCACCGAAACATGTTGAACGTTCACATTATGAGGTGACTAAACCGAATGAGATTCATCAATTTGATATATTGTATATGCCTAGTGATATGCTATATGGTAATAAATACAAGTACATCTTATCCGCTATCGATGTTGCTTCACGTTACAAAGTAGCCCGACCTTTGAAGACTAAGAAAGCCAAAGAGGTTGCCGATATGATAAGAGATATCTATAGAGTTGGACCCTTAAACTATCCAAAAGTATTTCAATGTGATAACGGTTCAGAATTCAAAGCCGATGTGACAAAGCTGTTGGAGAAGAATAATGTTGAAATTAAAAGAGCAACTACTAAATATAAGCATACCCATACAGCTTTTGTTGAAGCATTGAACAAGATACTTGCTGAAAATTTATTCAAAATACAAGATGCTCAAGAACTAAATGATTCGGAAAAGGTATCATCCACATGGGTCAAATATTTGTATAAACTTGTGGGTAGATTGAACGATACAAAGACTCAGATGATCGGTATGAAACCGAAAGATGCCATCAAATTGAAAGAGGTGCCTCTCGCTAAACGAGAGAGCTATCCACCTGAAGAAAAATTACCTCAAGATGGTTTGTATAGATATCTATTGCAACCGGGTGAAGAGCACGATGACCATCGAAAAAGAGCAACAGATAGAATATGGTCAAAGAAGACATATAGATTGAGTGAGGTAATAGAGCAACCTGGTAACCGTGTAATGTATTACCTTCAAGATGGACCTGAACGAGCTTTTGTGAAAGAAGAGCTGATATTAATACCTGAAGATACAGAGCTACCACCTGATTATGTGCAAGGTTGGTGAATCGTACAAAAGTATCTTTACTAGAAACAAGTAAAGATTAGTCGACGAGATTTTATCTAGCGCCATATAATGTCATAATCAAAGAATTGTCTTTCTGAATTCTTTTGAGATTGTTTGAGACCTTTCGGTCTGACAAAGGCCTCTCTAGAGCTCCAACCATAATCATTTAATTCAATGAAAAGTCTTTCAGGCAACCACACCTTATATATATTTCCTGCTCCGTCTTTCAACTCTGCATACATAGCTTTTGTAGAAAAAAATTTAACATGATAAATCACGTTTTCAGGTAGCTCTCGCCACTTTATGATCTCTGCCATTTGTTCCTTGTTTTGCTTTTTGATTGTTTGTTCAAATGTATCAACTGTTGGGAATTCCATTGTCTATATACTTGTGATCATATTTCTTTATATCACTTTTTCAAATTTAGGAACACACAAGCACATCCTACTAACCATTTTCGTTTATGGATTTTTTCAGGTTTTGAAGTTCTACCATCAAACTTTTTTGAAATTGATTTTGGGTTTCAGTCTCCATCTTTCTATCTGTAGAACTGAGTCCTTCTAAAGCTTTGTAATATGTTCCCTGCAAAACCTGGAATTCTTTGTAATTGATCCTTCCATCAGTCAGCGCCTGACTTATGTTAGTTTCGAAGACAGAAATTGAGGATGTAACAATATCATATAATTTTATCACTTTTTCTACTTTCTTTTGATATCTTTTGATGACAGCTGTGGTAAGTCCGGTACAGATAGAGCCGGCTAAGGCTACACCACCTAATCCTGCAGAAATAGGTATTCCGATAATAGTAGCCCCTGTTGCGATTGAACCGATGCCAGAGCCAATGGTTATAGCGCTTGAGCTAGCATTTAGTAGCATCGATCGTTCTATCGCCTTGTTGTATCTCTTGAGCTTGATGCTAAACTTGTTCTTAAGTTTTATCAACTCTTCAAACTCAGAATTTATTACGCTTGCGTTAAACTTTTCCTGCTCATTCAAATCCTCAGGAGCAGTGGGTAGTTTTGGATAAATTTTAAAACTCATATTTAGAGAGAGATTATGTTATATAATAATTAATAATAATTTATCCTCTAAATAAATAAAATGGCAGACATTGACATAGATCCTTTTGGAGAACAAGGGATGACGACAGATGAAACAACCGATGAGACGTTTCCTCTCATACCGACCGGTGACCGTACGGGTGCACAGATACATACATCAGGTGAACGAGAAACATCATTTGGAGGTCACAGTCTGCATACTAGAGTTTTGAAAGAACTAGTTGAAGGGCTGTATGATAGATTATCCGAAAAATTCCGGTCAAAACCTGAGACGTTATATACCGATCTGTTTGAAATTAGAGATGGTGAATTATACTACAAAGACAGTAGCAAACCATTGACAAACAATGGAAGACTAAGGGCTACCGGTACTATAGTTGACACATTGGGTAAGAACAGGTTACGTAGTTTAGGGTATGATATACCTAAGAGCAAATTTTCAGTCAGACAGGCAGCTGTACTTAACAAAATAGCAGAAGACCTTCCTTCGACATCTAAAATCACAAAATCGAGTGATGTAGAGCTTGAGGAAATTACGGGGAACATTGCAAATAGTACGGAAGATTTAATTTCAACGCTTAGACAACAATCGGTCGATCATGAAACAACTCAGACCGGCGATCTATTTGAATATCCTGTGCGTGAGCTATTAGGATTGGATAAAGCGCTGAGAAACATACGAGGAGGTCTTCAGGAAGAGTTTGCAAAAAAGGTTCGAACAGAACAGCATATCGATAAGGAGAAAAACAAGTTGGAAGAAATGGAAAACGATGCAACATACACGGACGAACAACGAAAAGAGGTTGAAGATCGAATGGATGGATTACGTGAAGAGTTGAAAGCTAGGAAAGAGAACATTGATATTCTCAAAGGTAAATTAAACAGTCAAGTTACGAGCATCAAAGAAACCATTGCTAAAGTCCTCGACAAAGATACCACATTAGGTGAAAGGATACGAACACTATTCCGTGAACAAGGTATCACAATCGTTAGCATTCTGACAGCGTTTGGTATGGCTATCGGTGTTCTTGTGGAAGCTTTGTTACCAGGAGGATCAGCAGCTGGAAGCTCTTCACAAAATCCTGACAAAGGTGGTGATAAAAAGGACGATGCAAAGGAATGGATAAAAAATAAACTCAAAGCGTTAGCATCACTTCTAGGTAGATTGGCATCTAAAGCGGCAGAGGCTTTACCTGGAATAATTGGGTCTATCGTATCGTGGATAATGAACAGAGCAAAAGAAGCGGTCGGTTGGTTAAGTGAAAATTTATGGGCTCTGATTGTAGGGGTTGGGGGGTTGATCTATACGTACCTTGTCACTAGACGGTAACCATCTGAAAGTGTATATGTTACACATATCGTGTAACATAATTTTTTGTTGATGGTCTTCATCTTTCAAAATACCACACAATTCCACCAATACCGAGCATACTCATAGCTATAAAAGCCAACTCCCTTTCATGTTGATCATGACTCGGTGTATAAAAGTCGCTCAATACAGGCTCTCGTGGTAGCGGTTCAAGATGATTACTAAACACCCTATTGTACTCTCTCATTGCATCATTTAGCTCTATGAATTTTGAATCAGCCTTCTTTTCGAGCATGAGCTGCTTATTGATGAAATCGATCCTTTCCTGTCGTTTTTGCTGCCATTCAATCTGTGCTTTTTGTAATTTTTCTATGGCCAAATCATGACGTTTTCTTTCCTTATCGATTCTGTCTTTGGATAAACTTGAAAATAGATAGCTTGATCCTGTGAAAGCCAAAGCGTTAGCCAAAGCTCCACCTAACATCATTGCGATAGAAGCCATATTTAGATATTGATATTTTCAGGTAAAATCTTTTGTTTGATTAAGTAGTCTCGTGTCACTTCACTAGCGGCGATAATGGCAACTAGTTTTCCCGTATCTTCCAAGTCAAACTTTTGAATAGAGGGAGGTGTCATTTTTAACACCTTTTTTACAAGCATAGAGTAGCCGATAGCGAGTGCCGATATGACTGATGCGTGATATAAATCGTTGACGATATTTTTCTTGTCCATGTTTGTTATATATACATTTTTTTTCTTTTTAGTCCATTTCATGTTTATTGATTTTCACCGGTATTTTAGATTTTTGTGGAAGGGGGGTGGATGGTGACCCATGGGGTAATATTTGCTCTTTCTTTTTATACATAAAATAAGCAAATCCACCAACTAAACCGAGAGCTATTATTCCACCTACACCATAGGTGTAGTTCATGGGTTGTTCATTTGGTTTGGTGAGAGAGTCATCGGGCTTCTTCACTTGTTTCAATTCTTCTCGTTTTTTACGGTTGTATTCCGCCAACTTCTTACCCGCTTCAACCTTTTTTGGGTTCTTCGTTGTCACTTGAATGGGAGTCTGTTCTTCTGACATTTTTATTATCTGTTGTATTTATATTATCATCGGATTTATTTAAATTCCTTTCATTGATATAATACCTCCCGGTAATAAGTCCAACACTGAGTGGTGCTAATAATGAGCCGAATTTATAATATAAGTCACATGTAAATCTTTGAAGGGCAGAGTTTAAGAAGGGGTCAGTTTCCAGGTCATTGCTCAGCGCATCTTGATTGTTTATTCCTAATGTTGCACAAGCTCCCATGGAATAAATACGTATGAGTGATTTCCCCAAGGATTTTACCATTTGACCTGATAGTTTAGCCTCGTAAATACTAAAAAGTTTTTCTACCTCTTCATCTTTGAGTTTGTTAATTTGCTCTTCGGTGTACATTTTCCCTAAGTATAGCTTGCTATTACCTGTTAAGACACACTCGAGTAATTTTTGTCTTTTACCATCTGAAGGTGGAAATTCACCTGGAACATCATAACTCTGGTTGATTAAATTATCGATCGCTGTTTCCACCATTTTTATTAGAGAGAGGTATTTTTTTAACACAAAATAAAAGTAAAATATCGAGATCAGCAGTATGCTTAATAACACGAAGTTGACATATTCTATCATTTTGTTGTGTTTGTTATAATTTTCTTATACTCTCTTATAATTTTGTTGAAATTTGTTGTATAAGAGTTTGCTGTCCTCTTATAATTTTGTTGAAATTTGTTGTATAAGAGTTTGCTATCTTCTTATAATTTTGTTGAAATTTGTTGTATAAGAGTTTGCTGTCCTCTTATAATTTTGTTGAAATTTGTTGTATAAGAGTTTGCTATCTTCTTATAATTTTGTTGAAATTTGTTGTATAAGAGTTTGCTGTCCTCTTATAATTTTGTTGAAATTTGTTGTATAAGAGTTTGCTGTCCTCTTATAATTACGTAAGACAAAATAATTATAAGAGGATGATGATGTTTAATAATATATTCTAATATTGTTAAATAAATAAACATTGTTTACTTAAACAATTATGTTCGATGATGAATCCTCAGATGATGATATTATATTTTCCCATCAAGATACAAAAAGGGTTACTTTTAATGATAAAGTAATGGTCCATTATATCTCTGCTTGTGAATCTCGTAGAAGTAACTGGATAGAGGCTGCTGTTGACAGAGTACGCTTTGAATCGAGGATTAAACATATTGGTAAAATTCTAGAACCTGTATTGAGACGTAAATTATTCTCTTACAGTAGTCTTATAGGAGTCTTATAATAGTCTTATAGTTTTTTGTTACAAGAGTCATGTAACAAATAACGTCAACCTGTTTAACAAATCGCATACGTTCTCGGATGTTCCATTCTCATGACTAGGCACGTGTGTTTCCCTCCTTTCAGTTTTTCCTTGACATCTTTCAATTCTTCTTGTGAATCAATCACATCATTCTCTTCATGAATAGTGGCTAGATCGTTTCTATCTTTTGGATACCACACATATAACATTTTAGCTTGCCGTCGTAAATCTTTAGGTATAGCCGTGTATGATTGTGTAAGTAACCATAGCGAATGGTTTCGATGGCGACCACTAATTGCCAACTCGAGCAAAGAATTTCTCTTTTTGTCCAATTTTTCATCAGCTATGATGTCGTCAATGAGGAATAAGGTTTTGTATCCGGCGCAAAAGAAGTCCATTTCCTTAATCCATTCATACAAGCGACCTTGCGGTTCAATTAAAATCACATAGTTGTCAGTCCAAAACCACTTCCGATCTCTGTATGTTTGATTCCACCTCAAAGTTGGGCATATAATCACGATGAAATCAAAGTGATCAAAGTATTCATTTTCTAATAATTTTATGACACGATCCGTTTTGCCGCACGATGTTGGTCCGACGAATAATGCTGTGTGAGGTTCTTTCATGTAAAGTGTGTTCATTTTACTAATATAATGCAGACATAAATTGACCGTTTTGTATGTTTAATTGAGCATCCATTATTAGATATATATATGCGTTTAAGTTTCCTGCAGTTTCAGCGGTCTTTTCAATCTGTAAAGTGATGCCTTCACTT
Organism: Turritopsis dohrnii; assembly: GCA_027922465.2. Lineage (NCBI taxonomy): Eukaryota > Metazoa > Cnidaria > Hydrozoa > Anthoathecata > Oceaniidae > Turritopsis > Turritopsis dohrnii. Next base: position 240,224 of record BQMF02000551.1, on the reverse strand, counting down.
GCATTTTCAATCCTTCGACCGGTCCCATGCAAGGCATTCTCATCAATTGTTCTGAAATCTAACCATAGAGCATACTTGTTTGTCAAGTAATCAGAGACTTTTACATCATGTAATCCCAAGCGCTTTCGGTTTTCACCGACGCTATTATCTTTTGGTTTTCCTTCAGCAAAATACTTGCAAATCTCATTGTATTGTTCAAACGGCTGCATCCCTTGAGCAAAAAGTTGGTTAGGCTTACCCTCGACGATGACAGATACCTTTTTGATCTTTGGATTGTAGAATTTACAGGTTTCTCGTTTGTAGGATTCTTCTTCTTCAAATAGAACTAAGATACCCTTCAAAGATTTGGCAGGTGTGTTGAATGACCAATTCCACGTTGTGTCTGACTTGTTTACTCTAATTTGTCTGTGCCGCAAAATCCTATCATAGAGCAAAGCCATGTTTTCATATTCAGAAGTGATTTTTCTAGCCAAAGTGGGTTGTGTCACAATCTCATATTCAAGTGAGATGTTAGATATTTTGTATTTACCATCTGGGTTACGTTTTTGACCTGCGGCAGAAGTTGGAGGGTCAGAATAGATAACTCGGTTATAGTCGTTAAATGTGATCTCGTAGCAAAGCCTATTACCTAAACCCGCTTGATAATATGGAATAGTACTATCTAGCATCTCAAAGTCGAGTGGAATGACAAACTTGTTTTTATAGGTGTCAGCAATGGCTTTGTCTTCTGCATCAGTGGTGTCTTTATCAGAAGCATCAATCCTCAATTTCATACAATTCTCTGTACACCCATCGTCGATGATGATACCCTGTCTTATCGCGTTTCTCTTTTCAAACTTGGTTAACCATAAATCTCTGTAACACCCGAAAAGATCAAAGTCATCGATACTCAATATCTCGTTACCTTCGAACTTGACAGCCAACTTTTTAACGATAGCTCTCCCAATGTTACTGACTAATGTTCTTTTTGAGTCAGCTTTCGATTCGAGTTCAATATCAAAACTTAGATTAGTTGTTCCTGGGATAATGACATCATCACTTCCTAAATTTGGAAACCTAACCAACAATAGCTGATTTTGATCGATCTCACTCGGATTGTGTGTGACAATTACTTTTTGACGAGAGCCTTTTACACCGCGGGCAGTTCTAAGTGAACGTTCTGGATTTAACCTCTTTCCATACTCCATTATTAATTATGATATATAATTAATTATTACTTTTTATCTCGTTTTAGCGGATATGCAAAACAACGGTTGTACCCAGATCTTCTTTTAGTATACCACCATGCTGATCTGTCAGTCTCAACGTGAGAGACTGGAATACACCGTTTTTTAGTTTTTTGTAATGAGGATTTTTAGGCTCAGTATGTGTAAAGCCACTATAATTAGGGATGGGAACAGTTAGTAGAATATCACTTAGCTTTCCATCCTCAAGATTTTGAGTGTTGTCGAGTTCAGAGAGATGTAAATTCATTTTGGTTATTTTAGCTAGCGTATTTGTTCTGATTATTTGAGGGTATTTGGCTAATGGTTTAAGTTCTATATCGCCTTCTAAAAAGGTGCCTGCTAAAAACGCGTTCAATTCTCTGCCAGTGAATTTTCGTTTTGGTATCGACTTTTCAACTTTCCCATCGTCAGACGTTTTCAATGTTATCGGTGTTGTGATTTGATAGGTGAAGGTGTCTCCAAATATCTCACATAATGCGATCTCTTTCGAACCGTCCATATTTCGAATGGGGTAAGGTAGATATATGGTCTTCTCACCCCTTACGAGATTTGCTGTGATATACATTTTCTTGTATTAAATAGAAGATAATATTATTAAATAATAATGGAGAATATTTTTAAATATGTTCCCAACGCGCTTTATAAACCAAATGGAGGGCAATACCTTCAGATATTGAATGCTAAAGATTTATACAAACAAACAATTATCGTCTCTGAGAGCGGTTCTTTCCCCGCAACTTTTCCAAATATATTTACTAATTACGAAATGGATGAAAATGATCAACGTATGAAAATTTGGCAGGAACAACCATTTAAATTATGGCAAACCCAACTCAATTTTGTCACTTGGTGTGCTTCAAGTGCTTGTGGGGTCAGTTCTGAACACCTGAAAGAAGGTCGCTCTACTCTTATGATTAGAGCAGTATATCGTTTTCATGTCTATTATCATATTAGACGAATCATTAAGCGTCTGCAGACACCTCTACCTTTTGAAGATAGTTTCAACCAATACGATAATCCTTATAACAAAGAAGAGTTTTTAAAAATCTGTAGTGAATATGGTGTCGATTCTGATCCTAAAAAATATAGAGGGCAATATTTTTATAGCTCGTATCAAAAAAGACGTAGAGACTATCCAACGCCAGGTCTGAGTTATTTCACAGACGACTCCATGACACGATGGATTATAGAAAAATCTAAAGGCTTTACAAAAACAGGTCTTGTAAAAATTTCAGAGAGTGTTAGAGCATATGCTTATCTTCTTCTTAGTTCGCAAGCCTCAGCTCGTTCTTCTATTTTAGGTAATAATTCAAGTGCTTTGACAGCTCAAAGAGTTTTTATGAACAACTTTGAAGATATTGTTAACCGCAGAGTTGATATTCAAGATGACATTAAACGTTATCAAGATACTTTAAATTACGCTTCAAGCAAAGTTGATTATTCTGTTGGACAAGGTATTTACATGTTACCTAGTGACATGAATCTAAACATCAAGTCGGGAGTGTCTGGTTATAATAATAAAATTCTCATATCTAATGACAACTTGAGCCTTGGAAGAAACAAAATGATTAATGTTATGCAAGAGCATCATATTTCACCCAAAGTGACTAGCTCTCCAACACAAAAGAAAGTTCAAACAAGAGTAGTGAGTCAAACAGATTCACTCCCATCTCATGAAGAAGAGAAAATAGCTTTGGTTTTAGCGATTACCACGATGTTTAGTATATGGTATTATTATTATTATTGAAAACAAAACTCTATTTTAGAGAACCCTTAGGTTTTTGTACCGACAGCCACATGTGATAGTAGTTTAGCTTCATCCTAACACCTTCAAGCCCTGGCGTTTATATCCCGACAGCCACATGTCATAGTAGTTGAGGTTCATGCTAACACCTTCAAGCCCTGACGTTTATATCCCGACAGCCACATATGATAGAGTAGTTTAGGTTCATGCTAACACCTTCAAGCCCTGACGTTTATGTTGAATTTCGATCGATTTGACGGTAACCTGAATGTCTCTATGGACCAGTGAAACCTGACAGTGATTAATCACCCAGACCGAAGTCTACCCAAACCGCGATATATCCAACGCAACTGCGGGGAAGTGCGCACTCATGCAAGTTTTTCAACCAGGACATGAGAGACCGAGTGGGGATCGAACACACGACCTTGTTGTTACAAGTTAGCGTTCTTATCCACTAGACTACTCTGATCTGTATGTCATATGTATTGTTAGCTCATTTATATTATAAAGTTTAAACTGCTACAAACTGCTACAAACTGCTTTTTACTACAATCAGGTATTTCCCCATTTTTTATGATATTGTTTACATTTATGAGTAATTTGTGGTTATAATAATAGAAACTGTTATTTGAGAATTTTGTTATGTAATCAAAATAACACGTTTCATCACTCGTATCGCGTTATGAAAACAAAGATCTTATATGATGATAGTAGGGAAATTCTCGAAATCATATGATTTCTGATGACGTCATAGTTTTGCCCTAGAATCGGCACTTTCCTATCTCTATAGTCTTGTCATTTTATTTTAATTTCGTGATATATTTTTTGTATCATATAAATTGTTTTTTTACTCTGTCTCTCTGCATGACCAGCAGTCTCTTTGTTTTCTTAATCTTAAATAATCGGCAGTTCTTTTGCATGCCATTTTTTTATTTTCAATGAAGAAAGGCAAAAATGTTATGAATGGTGCACTATCACTCATACAAGTTGTTTTTAACATTATATATCAGTTATTTTTAGTCATTCCTTTGCAGAATTCATCTTTGTAATGTGTGTGAGAAATTTGCTTTAATCATTAGAATAAAGGTCTGCATGAAAGTTTGTGAAGTACCTTACCCTTAAGGTAAAATACTTCCTTGAGATTTTTTTGTGTGTGAAATAACTTTTGCAAGCCAAGGTTTGAAAGCGTTTTGCGTGAATTAATAATTAAGAACTTCTCAAGGAAAATATTTGGATTTATTTTTGCAAATGTGCACAAAGTGCAATGCGTGTATTTCATAATATAGGTTAGATGTTTCCATGCCTGCCACATTGCAAAACCAATGGGTACTTGACAAGTACAAGAAAATAGTTGATATATATACACAGAGCCAAAAAATGAGCAAGTAAAATCATCAAATTTTGGGTGGATTGTTTTTTGTGAATCGCTCATTTCTTGATGTTTTGTGTGATTTATTTTTGTGCTTTTGGGCAAAAGTCGCAAAAATTAATCCACACAAAAAAGATTCCCTTAACGTATACTGTATATAAGCTTTTTTAAGGAATTGGTAACTTCTTTTGATTTAAGTGCAAACCTGCATTTTTCGAAATCCGATTTTATTCAATTCACTTCGAAGACAATCGTATTTGTTTCATTTGTAAAGATGTCCTTAGATAGCATAGATGAAATTCAATTGATCAGTTTTTGATAGGCTTTGTATCTTTAATTTCTAGATAAACGTTTTATTGAATTAAGTTTTGTTGCACAATTTGGATACAATTTTGAGACCAGACCTGTTTGGTTTTATCATTGAATGCCTTATTCCCACTATTACTTCACTATTACTTCAGTAATCGCTCATGAATTTCTTTTTTGACCTTCCTGGAACAAAAACGTGATTTTTCCATTTTGCTTCATGGTCAAAAATTTTTCAACTTTGGCGAAAGCGCTGACCTTCAGGCCTCGTGGCCTCTTGTTTTCATTTAGAATACTATTTATACATAAAAAGGTGTTCCTCTAGGATAAATGAAGTATTTCATGCTCAAATTCAGAAAAGAAATTTTAAGGCTTAATTTCCCTTTAAAGGACCAACATTTCAAATCTACTCCATACAACATGAATTCCACAAATGGAACAGAACATCCACAAAACAATGTCAAAAAGAATAAATCCAGAATGGAAAGAAAACATTATCTCGACATGTCAACAACCTGAAACTAAAAAACGATTGTAGTTTCCTAAACAGACACAATCACTGAAGCAACCAGCATACCCATCAAGCGACTCAGACTCTAGTGATTTAAATGACAAGCAGGCCGAAGAAAAAACAACTTTTACATAATTGTTGAAAAAAGGACAGGATGTAGTATCCAATCTTAGATTCTTAAAATGCTATGTTTTCTTGTAACTTCTAGGAAGGGTTCGCCCAAGTGAACACTGCAATGCGTTTTCTTTGAAGTTGAGTAATGACATCTGAGTAACAATCATTGAAGTAACAATCATTGTGTTTGCAACACAATTTGAAAATTAGTTTCTTATAGTCATATTTCAACTCAAACTCCATCAGGTATAAACACACTTCCTAATTTATACATAAACGTTTTTCCAAATTTGTTTCTGAGCGCCAAGAATTTTCAGTGAGTTGGAAAATGGAAATTTATATCAAAAATATCACAGAATGTTGTAGAGGCTATAAACTGATTCAAAAAATGTTTGTTAAATAAATAATTATGTAAATCATACCTTTTAGAATTTACACCAAAAAAAGCTAAAATTAAGAATGAGAAAATGTGGATTTAGTAAAGACTATCAGTTGTTTATAAGATATTAAAAATAATACAGATATAATTCAAATATAGGAACCTTCATATTACCTTGGTCAATATATGCAACAACTTGACCTGCATCCAAACATGTTAATACTTTCTTAAGAAAGGCCCACGTAGTTTGAGATTGATCGTTTGATTCATACCATTTGCACAACACTTGTAGCAGCCTCTCTTTCACATCATCAGGGTAATCCATTCTTATGACTTGTACTTCATGGTATTCAACAAGTAAGTAACCAATCACTCTCTCAAGATAAGGCAGTCGTCTTGAAATTTCTATGAAAATTTCTTTGAATTTCCTTGATTTTTCTTCGGCACTTTGAAAACAGTCTTCTTCCAATGTGTCTATCAAAAAAATAACAGTCAAAAGTTGCATAATTTATTTCATTTAGTCACATTTGGGACTTGTGCCATCTTCAATTCCAACCAATTAATGTACACACTTCCTCAGAGAAACATTTTTGAAAACATGTAGGATTATCAAAAAGGGTTTATTATAAATTCTGCTCTACAACCCAATGAACCTTTGAGTATGTATTTAGAATTGACATGATTTCTTTCAACCCTCCAGTTTTCTTCTTTCTTATAATAGCAATGTAAAATAGCAATATTTTCATACCTCCTAGAACTGGTAGCTTTTCCAGTTGTTCCCTAGTGATGATGTGGGCCTTGAGACCACAATTCCTCAGGATCTCGTTAACAAATACTAAAAAGTTTTCATCTTCCCAGTTTGATACCCGATGTGCTATCATGTATGCAAAACATTCGAGAACTGGTCTCTCCTGTTTACATTGGTGAAACAGCTCCTCCACCTTTATGTTATCACCATATAATAAATCTTTACAAAATTTCTTTTTGTCCACAGATGTTTGTGCACAAAATCGTTGATCAACAAGGTATGCAATCCAGAGCTCTGTAAGAAAAAAAGCATTTTGTTAAGGGCTTAAAATATGATATTTAGATGATGTTCAAAATATCAAACACTTAAAAGTCCACATACTAGTGGAGAAATTCTTAAGTGGAATTATTTGTGAATGATGTTTCCAACAAAACACCTGACTTACAGTTACTTGAATATTGAAAAGTTATTTAAAGAGTTGTTATGTTTGTTTTCATTATCACTCCTTGCAAAGATGTAAACAGCCACTAATTTGTAAGTATTTAAAATTAAAGAAAAAATGTAGAAATGAAGAAGAAAATGTAGATACAGCATTAGGAAAACAATAGATCATTTTATTGAAAGGAAAAAGATCATAACCATCATGAAAACAAGACTTATGTCACAAATAAACTCCCTTGATTATCTTTCATAACGACGCCATTTTTGTGTTCATTTTTTATTGCAGTGGTTACTTAATTTTCGGACGGGTGTAAAATCCACAACAGTTTTGCTATTGACGATAACCCTATTGACAAACTGGTCCCAACTTGATATATTTTTTGTACTTAAGATTTTGGTACATAAGCAAGTATATGAAAATCGTTTCGTTTTAATATATCATCCAAATGTTTAATGAAAGAGCTTTATTAATATATTTATGAAAATATTTATGAAAAAATTTATCAAAACAACCAATCCAGCTTTGAAATCCCAGCTTCACGATGCTTATAAACGACATAGAAACCAAATTGCCTCTCTGTGCAGAATTAGCAAAAAAAAAAATTATTATTCTGAATACTTTAGATCCAACCTTAACAATATTAAAAACATATGGATTGGAGTTAAGAAAATAATCTCTGTAAATTCTTCTCCTCCTTCTAATACTCTTTCCTTGTCTATCAATGGTTCTATTACATCTGATCCCTTTATAGTATGTGATGCTTTTAATAACTATTTTTCTTCCATAGCTGATACTATAAGGGCCACTATACCTCCCACCTCTAAACACTTCTCTCACTTTCTGAAGCAACCCAGAAAATCCATTGCGAAACTAAAATTATCTCTAGTTACTCCTGCAGAAATTACAAAATTAATTTCATCTATTCCAAATAAAAAGGCTAGTGGTCCTTATAGTATTGATATAAACATTCTTAAACTCCTCAAACTTGAAATCTGTAATCCCTTGCATAAAATCTTCAATCTTTCCTTTTCTACTGGTGTCTTTCCTACCCTCTTGAAAACCTCTTCAGTCACTCCTGTTTACAAAAACAAGGGGTCTCCGCTGGAAATTTCTAATTATCATCCCATTTCTCTCCTCTCCAATATCGAAAAACTCCTGGAAAAACTAATGTATTCTCGCCTTTCTTCTTTTCTCGAACATCATGAATATCTGTATAAGAGACAGTTTGGTTTCAGAAAAGGGCACTCTACTTCTCATGCCCTTATTAATATCACAGAGCGCATTCGTAATGCACTTGACAATGGTCAGTTTGGTGTAGAGGTCTTTGTCGATCTTCAGAAGGCTTTTGACACAGTTGATCTTGTCAAAAATTAAACTATTATGAAATTCAAGGTACCACTAACAGATGGTTTAGGTCTTATCTGTCCCATAGAACACAGTTTGTTAAAATTCTTAACCACAAATCTGATATAAAAGCCATAAGGCACGGTGTCCCACAATGCTCCGTCCTTGGACCTCTACTGTTCCTAATCTATATTAATGACCTTCATCTTGCTCTTGCTTACTCTGATGTCTTTCATTTTGCTGACGATACCAATCTTCTTCTATTTAGCAAGTCATTAAAGTCCCTCAACAAGAAAATAAACATTGGTTTAAAACTTCTTTCTAGTTGGCTTAATGCCAACAAAATCTCTCTGAATGCCAGTAAAACTGAGTTTATTCTATTTAAACACAAATCTAAACCACTAAACTTTAATCTAAAAATCAAGATTTGTGGCAGGAGACTTCAACCCAGTAAATACATAAAATATCTTTGAGTGTATCTTGAGGAGGATCTCTTTTGGAAAAAACACATCCATGAGCTATCTATTAAACTTCGACGAGCCAATTGTGTATTGAGTAAAATCCGCCACTTTATTCCTGAATCTGTCTCTTTATCTGTTTATCATTCTATTTTTTCTTTTCATCTTCGTTATGGTTGCTATGTCTGGGCCTTACACGAGTCCACTTACAATAAACGCATCCTCCTTCTTCAAAAAACAGCTGCTCGCCTTATTACCTTTTCTTCTTTCAGATCTCACTCTAAACCACTCTTTTCAAAACTTGGCTTGCTTTCCATCTTCGATTTAACAATAACTCTAAATGTTCTATTCATTCATCAAATTCTTAATCATAGGATTCCTGATCACATTCATAGTGCTTTAAAATTCTCCGTTATACCTCACAATATCAATACTAGAAGTAAATCAGCAGGTTCCCTATTTAAACCTAGTGTTAAAACTAAATTGTATGGATTACACTCATTTACGTACCAATCTGTATCCTGGTGGAATTACTTTCAATCAACTTTTACCCATCTCGACCTAACTTCTCTTTCATATAACCAACTTAAAAACCTTCTCACTGACTTCTTTCTTAAAAAATATTCATCCTATGATTAATCTTTCACTATTGGACAACCACTTATCCTTATCCAATAACTTCTTTTTTTTCTTTCCTTTTCTCACTTAAAGATGGTATGATTCTGCATTATATTTTTATTATTATATTATTATTTTCTTGTTTTCTAGTATATGATTGTTTTGGTGGCCACCCCCTGTGTTTAGATTCATCTATTGGGAAGGTCTCCTGTCACCACTTTATCAAATCAAATCAAATTTATTTTTATATCAACGAGATTGTACAAAGCATAATTACAACTACTACAGTAAAAATAATGGAGACCACCAAATAGTAAAACACTAATCTAGTGATGGCCACCAAGGATAAATAATACAAGCAAACTGTAAGCCGAAACTACAAAAAAAAAACAAAAAAAAAAACAAAAAAAAAAAAACCAAAAAAAAAACCAAAAAAAACCAAAAAAACACTGGAAATTACAAAAACAAACTGAAAATAACAAAAACTTTTCAATAAAGGAAAGTATTGATTCAAGAGAACTTCTTTACAATGTGATTTGAATTTACCAATGCTGAGTGAAGAGAGATCATGTTGTAACAACTGGTGTTGCGTGTTTTTCCAAGAAATAATGCATTGATAATGAATCGAATTAAAGCCAAATATGGATGTTCTGAACAAAGGTCTGGCGAGAAGGCGGATAGAAGAGCCACGAGTGTTGTGAGCTGTTGGAAGAAATTGTAGACTGAAGAGATTACGAATGTCAATAGGAGCAAGAGAGTTCAGAATTTCATATACCAGAATTAAATTGGAAAGATAAATATAGTCAGAAATCCTGAGGATTTTTAGAGAGTAAAGGAGTGGTTTTGAAGAATGTCTAAAATGAGAAAAAGTGATTAAGCGAAGAGCAGTTTTTTGAAGTTTAATAATGCGATGTTGTTTTGGTAGTGCTTGACCCCAGACTTGACAAGCGTAATTTGTATGTGATGAAAATAGAGCATCATACACATTAATTAAAGTATACTTGGGTAAAAAGTGTCTTAGGATTGAAAGTGCACCATTAGTTTTTCTTATTTTTAGGGCAAGATAATTAAAATGGGATTCCCAATTAAGTTGGGGGTCCAGAATAACACCCAAGTAACGAACAGAGTTTGTAAAATGTAATTTTTTCCCATTTAATTTTAATCTAATATCGTAGTCAACCTGTTTATTTTTATGTCTGAAAAGAAAAACTTCCGTTTTAGTTACATTGAGGGAAATTTTGTTAGCATTAAGCCAGTGTAGAAGATGCTTTTTAATAGATTTAAGATTCGGACTAGAGTAAAGAAGACTAGTATCATCAGCAAAATGAAAAACAGTCGAGTAAAGGATTGAGTTGGCAAGATCATTAATGTAGATTAGAAATAATAGTGGCCCAAGTACAGAACCTTGAGGCACACCATGTTTGATTAAAGAGTAGGATGAGAACAAGTTTGAAACTGAAACAGATTGATAGCGATTTGATAAGTAGGATTTGAACCAGGAGTTAGCAATTCCTCTAATTCCATAGTGACTTAATTTGCTCAAGAGAATTTCATGGTCCACAGTATCAAATGCTTTCTGAAGGTCTATAAAAATACCACAAGAAAAATTACCTTTGTCAAGATTTTTTCGAAGGTTCTCAGTCAAGCTAATAAGTGCATGTAAAGTTGAATGCTTGCTCCTAAATCCAAATTGCTTATTGGTCAAAACTTTGAATTTGTCAAGGAAAGACAGAAGTCGATGATACACAATCTTCTCAAATATTTTATCTACGTTTGAGAGAAGGGATATGGGTCTGTAGTTAGACACATCCAATGGTGACCCCTTGTTTTTGAAGACAGGAATCACTGTAACAGATTTCAAGATTGAAGGAAATTCACCAGCCAGATGTATCACCTTATTTTTGGGACAAATAAATGAATATTCTATTCTATTTTATTCTATTCTTATGACCTCGGTCTTAGTGATCAAACTTTTCAGCGATCGGCGTTTTTGAACGAAATAAAGCCAAAACAAAAATGAAATAAAATGTAAACAAACGTGAAGAATGTGTGAAGCTAAAATCAACTTCATACTCATATAAAAATGCTGTCCATACTAATCAGGGTGGAATTCAACTTAATACCACAAAAAATATCATTTTGAACTTATGAAATGAAGATGTACGAACATCAAATCCCAGCGGGCACAAAGACGTCGTAAAGACGTCTTTTCAAGACATTCCTAAGACGTCGCAAAATGGTCGCGAAGTGGGAATCTTAAAAGACGTCCCAATTACATCTTCATTGAGACGTCTCGATGACATCCCAACGACATCGTAACGACGTCGCAGGATTATGAAATTTACTCTTTCAAAAACTGTAATAAGCCACAGAGGCGGACCCGAACCTGGAACCTCTGGTGTGCCAGCCGAACTCGTAACCGTTATGCCACCGCTGCTTGTTGTTAAGACGTTTAAAAACATTTACAATAAATCATTCTATACAGACTGATTGCTTTTGAAAGTTTATAATTCTTTCGAAGGTCGTTATTCAATCCGTATAAAGACGTCCCAAAAACGTCGTAAAAGGATCCAATTGCGACGTCCCGTTTCAGACGTCCCTACGACGTCCCAAAATGATCTTAAGTTTATAATTGTTTTGAAGGTCGTTATTCAATCCGTATAAGGACGTCCTAAAAACGTCGTAAAAGGATCCCAATTGCGACGTCCCGTTTCAGACGTCCAAACGACGTCGCAAAATGATCTTAAATTTACAATTGTTTCGAAGGTCGTTATTCAATCCGTATAAAAACGTCCCAAAAACGTCGTAAAAGGATCCCAATTGCTACGTCCCGTTTCAGACGTCCCTACGACGTCCCAAAATGATCTGGAAAGCAAACGACCATTTTACGATTAAAATAAGACGTCTCAAAGACGTCTTGTGCCCGCTGGGATGATAAGGTTTCTTTCACAATTTTATTAGATTATTAAGAAATGAGAAAAATAAGCATTCTAAAATGTTTCTGTAGTTACCTTTTTCACGGTCTAACGATGTTCAGATTGACCTAAATTTATTTTTGTGTTTTGTAACTAGTTTTTAGATTTCTGCGTAAGGAAGAAATCTGTTAAAATCGTCGGTGTTCTTGGTTCTTTTTATTTTCATTGCTGTCCAAATCTAGCATGATTACATTATATGTCTGCGGCGCATGTTTATCTAATATGGCACATCGTCAAAATGTCCGATCAAGAAGGCCTCAATCTCTAATCATCTTTTGAATCGTTGTGAGATGAAATATCAAACTTTCAAGACACATTTGAAAGTCTTATAAAGTTTTTGTTTTACTCTTTCATTTTTTGAGTGGGTATTACTTAAGTACAAAGTATTCACGAGAAATTCAGAAATCGTTAATTGCTCGTTGTTATTTTGTTTCAGCGTCCCTGAAATATATGTATACTACTATCCCGGCGTAAAAGATTTTCACAGTTTTTAATATCCAAAAGGATACGTGCACAAAAAATAATGATTTGGAAGAATGTTTTTAACTTTTAACGGTGCTTGTTGTTTCAGAGCACTAAACCTATTCAAAAGTAATTTTATATTTTTATTTATTTATATTTTTTAAATATCGCTTGGACCCCACTATATTTAAAAAAAGAATTAAACAATTTCCATGAACACACAACTTAAACTTGTTTTGTTTTCCAATATATATATTCACTGTATGCACAATAAAATGTTCCTTACTTTGTTTGCAACCAACAATATTTTCATTTTGAATCAGTGCCATCACTAAAACAGAGAAGAAGAACTAAAAGATAAAATCAAGATGTTAATCCATTTAAGAAAAATTGAAAATACAACTATCAGGTGTCAATACCTTCTTCAATATTTTTAACCAAAACAAACTCTTTGTACTAAGATGGCACTTTATTTTCAAAATAAATTCTTTGTAGTTATGTATTTTTTTTATAAACAGCAACACATTCACAGAATAACCCTATCAAAAGAACATACATAAAAAATGACGGAAGATAAAAGATCCAGCTTAACAAACACCTTCAGATGTGCATTAATTTGCCTAATTAAGTATAATCCAATTTTGAATTATTTCATTGGTTTTCCTAACAATGTCCTTGTAACAACAATAACATTGCTACCATTGTCACTTTAATGATTAACAAGATTCGCGATGTGACTATATATTTCCGCAAAGTTGCGAAAATTTTATGTGTGTACATTGATAACCATAAGAAATACACTAGCGGATACAGCGTATGTCGAGCACTTGTGGAGAAGCGCACTAACATAATTTCTGAATTCAATCTACATTATCAACGGCACTATCTGAGCGTTGTTCTTTTATGGTTTCATTACTTACACTCTCTCCTACACAAATTGCAACATACTTTCTAGATCCGCCACTGAAAATATGTATCATCATGCTAAGTATTTACAATGGTAAAACTACCATCAACCTGATACTCAGATCAAAATGCCCTTAAACAACAGGTGGAAATGAATTGAACAGCAGAAAAGAATTTATTTTGAACTGATAATAAAATAGAGATGCTCATACAATTTTAACCAAGGAATTAAAAAGTGACTGAGAAGGATTTAAAATGACAGTTCATAAAATTAAATTCAAGTATTCAGAAGAAACATCAGAATAATCTCTGAATCAAAAAACGTATTATTTACTATATGTGAAAAAATTACCTTCATAAATCCCAAATAAAAAAAAACAAAACAGATTTTTTTAGTTGAAATATAGATCCCTAACCAAATCACTACATATATAGCTGGAAGTAGTAGCTTGTGTTCTGGTTTGATTTAATTTACAGACTGTAATGTTGGATTGTGTTTTCATTTACGTTTGTTGTTCACAAGGAAAATTCACACAGTATAACTTTTACATTTACGAAATATAATATATCATATACAATACCAAGTTAGTATATTTGATCGTAGAATTAATCCATAATAAATTAATGTTTCTGTTGTCAGATTACACGACTGTCCAAGGAAGCACACTCGACCAGCTTTAATTCAAGTTACGATGTGTCCCAATCCTGTCTGTAATTAATATATATCTTTTAAAACTTGAAAGCCTTGAAAGTTGACGTATGAATAATATAAATAAACTTAGAAATACGACATTCTGACTAGATATTTCGGCACTTGGCGTGTTTTTTTCAATAGTATGTACAGTATGTCCTAAAATAAAAGGGCATACGCATTTAGAGAAGTAAAACTTTTGGAATATCCAACAAAATCTTGCAATTTTTACACCAAAAAATAGCAAATAAAATAAGCTTTTCGAAAATATACACTTTACCTAAGTTAATTTGACTTAAAATCATTGATTTAAACTTTCGTCACGGTTTCTGAACTCTTAATCATCAATTAAATGTGGAATTTACGACCAATTACTCTTTTGTTTTGCAATTCAACAAGTGCAAAAGATTTGGTGTAACAAAGACACAAATGTTTAAAAAGTTTCACGAAAATCCTATGAGAGTGTGTTAACAGCCTTATTTTTTTTCAAAAAAAATCATTTTTCTGTAAGAGAATTTAGCTTTGTGAGGGAGAAAAAAATATTGCAGTGACAAGTATGGTACAGTTAACAAATGACCAACGAGTGTTCGTGGTTAAAAAGTGGTATGAAACCAAAAGTTACGTCAATGTGAGGAATGCATTTGCAGTGGCTTTCCCAAACAGACAACCACCGTCGAAATCAACGACCCAAAGGAATGCTTTTAAATATGAGAATTTTGGAACCAGTCATAACCGTAATAAGGGCAACAGTGGAAGACGAAGAACAGCTCGAACTCCTGCAAATATAAATGTTGTAAGTCAACTAATGCAAAATCAGCAACCAGGTGTATCCTGCAGAAGAAACCCTCTTCGTATTACGAAAACGGCATTTAACAACATTACAAGAAATGATTTGAGATGGCATCCATACAAAATAGCCATGGTTCAAAAGTTGAAAAACGGGGATCGCGCCAGACGATTAAGATTTTGCCGGTGGTTCTCACAAAGGTCTAGAAATATACGTTTTTTATCAAACGTTGTCATTGGGGATGAGGCTATCTTTCACATGAGTGGTCAAGTGTCAAATCATTGGGTTCGCTGCTACGCCCCCAAAGGTCAACGCCCTGACGATTTCACTTACGAAAGGAGTGATAGTCGTGAGAGCCTTCATGTATGGGCAGCCTTATGTGGAAATGGGACAATCATCGGTCCATACTTTTCAATCGTCGTGTAAATGGTGCTACGTACAGGGATATGCTGCAAAGGTTTGCTTTCCCTGGTTGTGTTCATAACTACCAAAAATATGGTCCGGTCTTTGATGGTTTGTGGTGGTTTCAAGATGGTGCACCCGCCCATAGGGCAAATGCCACAAAGAATCTATTGCAACAGAAATTTCAAAATCGCATTGTTGCTCTTGGTACCGCCACCAAATGGCCACCCCGATCACCTGATTTAACACCCTGTGATTTTTATCTTTGGGGATGTTTAAAGCAAAAGAGGTGGATCCCACATTGAATGTTGAATATTTTTTAGATTAAAACAAAACTGAAGGACGAAAGTTGATTTGAATAAATGTTGGGTTATTATGTATATCTTTTAGTTGAAACAAAGATATTTTTATCCTTGGCTTTGTAGCGATTGATCATTTTAATATTTTAACATTCCTCGTTGAAACTCATTTTTATTGTGTTTTACATTAACTTTTTACCATGACATTTTCCGGGCATTTTCATTTTTGCGTGGGAGAGCTTTCAAAAATGTTCATTTCTTAAAAAGAATCTCTGGCACTCTTCTCTTTCTCTTTCTAATAAAAACTAGCTTCCACTAAAATGTAAACGGAGCTTTAAAGAATAAACTGGTTTGACAATTATTTTTTACTGCAATTATTTATGCACGCTTCTTTTGTAAAACAGTTTAATTGATGATTAAGCTCAAAAGTCGATGGTGTCATGGTAAAATCTCTAATATTTTCTGTTGTATTAAAATTTGATAAAAAATTATTCATCCATTGGAAAGAGAATATCCTGAGCTTCATATTGACTTAGAAATTTTTCATATTTATTGGCTAGGTCAAAGACTACAGCCACCTGAATTTCTTATTTTAGGACATACTGTATATATATACGTATATACGTAATTGGTTTTCTGAACTTCTCTTTGCACATACAACATCAAGTTTTTGTGTACAGTTTTTGTTATGTATTCTTTGAATCAACATGACATGTTGAACTGGATGTTCTCCACAAAAAAGGGTGCGTCTTTCTGCACGGACAGCTTACATGCATGGTTTTATAACGTGCGTCTGTTTCGTAGATTCGTTATATTAATATCTCTCACTTTTACGAGATGCCAGAACTGGGAATTTGAAGCTCATTGAAATTTAGGAAAAAAACTGGTAACCCTCGTAAACTTCATCGCTCTCAATGAGTCAAACCCGTATTCCGCCCGCTACTTCATGTTATCGTTTCTCAGTGAGTCAAACCCGTATTCCGCCCGCTACTTCATGTTATTGTATGATTATTGTATGGCTGCTGTGTCTGTGATCATCATGGGTTTTCAGCAATAATTGGGCACTAAGCTAGGATGTCACAAATAAAATGAAAATAAATGTTCTGCCAGGCTTTCAAAAATGAATTTTCGCCTTTGAACTGAAATCACGGATTCATTGGTTTTCTGTTCCAATATTTCGTTACCAATCATAATATTGTTTTCAACGAAAACAAAACACAAGACATTCTATCACTTTTTTCTGTTTTCCATACGTTCATTCAAAAGTTTTACAAAGCTTTTTACGACAACACTGAACTTAAACGATTTATTTCCATCGTTTAAACGTTTTTTCTATGGAATCATCTTAAAAAGCTAGCAAAAAGCAAAAGTCTTCACTGTCCATATGTGCACTGACTGAAAGAAGATGGCGTCCTACTTCACTGAAGACTAGCCTCTATTCTCACCTATCATGCCTAGACCCAAAGTTCAATAATGAACCGCATCTATAAACTGACCGTTTTAACATATATTTCGCCCAGGGGAAATATATAATTATTGCTTAGCTATTTGAGAAGATCAAATTAGATCAATTTGGACCATATTTCCAATCATTAAAAATTCTGAATAAACCTAGAAAACCTACGCATGCGCATTGGGTATCATTTCGATGGAACAATCGAAATGATAAAAGCTTTAGAATAGAAGACAAAGAAAAACTTTAAAATGTTCAACATCTTTTTCTACTTTGAAAGTCAGCTTAAAAATTTAAGCAATCAAGACTTAGCATTTATGATTTGCTGAATTTTCAAAAATAAATGTAATGGCTTCCGAAAATGTGTAAATACACTTTTATCTCAAATACAACAGAATCCATCATTAACAGCGGATGAACGCTTGCCCACCATGAAAGTGATTTCTATTCAAAGCCTTCCATCATCAATGAATGTTGAATGAAAATCAAGTATAAAGCTGGCTTTTCATTTCTCAATGTCTGCGCCTTCTCCCACTGCCAAGAAGTAGATCATTTTGGTTCTGACATTATAATAAGGTAGTCTGATGGTGTAAGTATGATTGGCAAATTGCAGAGATTATGTAACTCGTGTCACTCAAATCATATGATTCTTACTGACTTATTTTATTTTATTGTGGTCTTGTTAGGTTAAAAGCACCAAAACGCTAAAAGTTTAGTAATTATAGTAATTAGTGAAACAATCTTTTTTTAAAATATTTTTAGACGTTTACCATCAATAGTAGTAAAGAACAATTATATACAAGCTGAATCGTTTACAAGTATATGGATATATTATTTATCTCACACTTGACAAAGGTTTTTAAGTCGAAATATTTTGAATCACTCACAGGGCCCGCGGTACCGGGGTGGCCAGGGGGGCCATGGCCTCCCCACTTTTTTGCTAAGTAAAAAAATTTTTTTACACATAAATTTAAAAATTTGAAAAAAAATCGGGTGTGGCTACGCAACTGAAAAAGGAACAGCCAAAACCTATTATTATGCATTCAGGCTTTAAATCCGGAATCAGCAGCCGATCACTACCGAATCATTTACTTTGATGCAATCGACACCGTAGTCATGGCCATTAAGGACCGTTTTGAGCAACCAAGCGCTACCAATTCTTTTCAAGCATCGACCAGATTTTTTTGACATCCATCAACTCCGACGACCCCTACCAGACAGAGATAGGCGCTCTTGAAAAGTACTCGGATGACCTTGCCGAAATCCAAGTTCTGCGCTCCCGTTTTTAAAAATGAAAAGGTTGCTCATTTCGAGGAGATAACAGACAATATAGTCAAATCAAGCGGCGTACTAGAAAGAAATCTCTTTGGAAACATCATCAAGTTGATGAAGCTAGTCATTGTTGGTGCAGCTACAAGTGCAACACCCGAGCGATCATTCTCTCTTGCACGCAGATTGAAAACTTGGCTTCGAGCAACAATGACTCAAAAGTGTTTCAACTCTTTGGCAGCTTTCTTTTCACAAAGAATTTACGGTGAACATTTCTAAATATATAGTCAACGAATTTGTTGCCTTGAAACCATCCGGAAAACATATTTTTGGGAAATTTGTGGATTCTGATTTATGGTATATATACTATATTGTTCTTATAGTTATAATCACTTTGGAGTTCTCTTTAAAAATGATTTAAAGATTATTGTAGGTGTATAGATCTTTAGGAATCAGTACACTGGTAGCCAATCTAGAGCTGTCAAAATTGTAAAAACTTTCCTTGCCCTTCGGCACCAACCATGGTGACGCCTTCACTCTAAATTGCCGATTTCAAAATTAATCAGTATAAAATGTGGCCCCTCCACTTTCAAATTCATAGCGCGGGCCCTGACTCAGTGGTTTTTTTTGTTTTATACATCCAATACAAATATATAAATACATAAATATGTGCGACAAACCTGTCTATCAGAATACTTTTATCCCTCTTGTGATTAAATCATTCATGAAGCTATCAGATAAACAAGTTAATTTTCTTGATCTAACTGAAAAATGTATCTGAAACTGCCAACATATAAAATGCTTCGACAACTCCTTTTTTTAACAAAAAGATTCTTCATAAAACATTCTCATTGCCTGCTAATTGTGTTAGATTGCAACAGCTATTTTTAGGATCAACTAAATGAGTCAATTACAGCCTAATACTAGTATATAAATTTATACTTACTGAATTACTTAATCACTAAGATTGATTTAATCCTTTCTCACTAGGTAATCATAAAGGATTAGTGATAGCTGATGTATACTGACATACTCTTGAGAAATTCTTAACATAAATGAAAATGAAGTCCTAATGATAGTGCCGTCCTCTTTTTCTTCTAGGTTGTTTACTTTTCTTTTCAGATTTTCGATTTCAGCATACAAATTTTTGTTAGAATCACTTTATTATACCATTTTCCTTTGCTTGATTGAATCATTGATTGTGTTGTGGAGTCGGTTCTCTCAACATTCTCTAAGAGATACCAATGTCAATTCTTGTACATTTTTGGTTAGTATGGCGCTCCTTAGATGAGATCAGATTCTTCACATCAGTGTTATGTCTGCACTTAGAGGGCTAACACTATTAATTCAAATTTTAAGAAGACTGGGAAAATAGTTCGAGTTATCGTAAGTTCAACTGGAAAGTTATAAATTTACACTTACTTATATATCAAGAAACTGACAAAAAAGTTCGACTTATCTAGGAGTTCCAAAAATCGAGTGTTCGAGTTTCCGAAAGTCGACAATATTACATTTTCACCGACCTTGTAGGAATTGAAATTGAAACTTTGTAGAAATTTTGCTATTTTTATAATGTGTTTCTAATATCTACGAATTTAAATCAAACTGACTCATACTTCTTCATGATCCTAGTCACGTGATGCGATCTATTCGTCTATAATCGGCTTGCAAATGCAATTACTAACTATGATTACAGACTTAAACTTCAATTTTTTCTCAAAGCTCTAATAATGGAGCGCAATATTGGTCAACATTCTTTTTAATTGTCTACATTGCGTCCTCTTCACTTTCCTACAGGGATGAATTCAAGTCTTTTTGGTATCATTAACTATAATCACATGCACATCGAAATGTACTTGACATTGTCACCATTTACTTAACCCATTGTCCTTGCAAGTACAAAACGCTTTCGATAGAAATTTGAATTTTGTTATTTATTAATTATGTGGAAGGTATATCACAGGAAAGAATTTTTTGTGAATACGTTCTCGTCAAATGTCTGAGTAAAGCAAGGAACCTTGGGTACGAGGTTGTAGGAAGTTTTTGGGTTAGTATTTTAGCAGATGTTCAAATTATCAGCTTCAAATCCTGATAAAAGAGTTCCCTACTGCGTCACGTGTCGCACACTGCTTGCACAGTTTTTCCATCACTATAGAAATAAAGCAACAACACATGTAACAAAAAAGAAGAAATGAAAGGCAGAAAACTTAGAAAGCTACTTTCCAGCACCTTAAATATTGACAACTATGGCACCTTATGTCAAAAAATTATTGATTTATTGATTTCATGTAGACAATGCACAGATGTATTTTTAATTCACTTATATAGATTGTTATCTTCACGACTATCTGCTCTGGTTGTGAGCAAATTCCTCTTACATACAAAACTTAATGGCCTGATTGAAAGCCACAGTAAGAGGTTTATATTCTTACTTATATTTAAGATGGAAATATAGTCCACAAAGCTCTGAAAATGTTTATACCGAATGCGTTAATAAGTAGTGTATTAAAATTCTTGCGTGTGGCTATTTTGGCTTTTCGTTCGAAAGTTTTTTGCTCATGTGATGTCAATTAGACGAACGTAAAATAATAACCATGACGTCAGTAGAAGACTGTTTAATCATTACAAAAGTTTTTACCTCAAATTCCAAATACCTCGAAATTTATCACTAGTTCCCAGCAGATTCCTGCTCCGTCTAATAGGGATTAGATTCTTTCAACCTCGGAGGTGCTGGAAGGAATGATTATTTGCCAAGAATTGTTTTGACTGTTATTCCCTGTCGGTGCAAGCAACTGACTAAACGGCAAAACCAAACTGGAGAAGAGAACATGTTGAAAGTGCTAAAAATACCACAGCACCATTAAAGCAATGAATGCTCGCTGATATCACGTGAATGGGCAACTAATTTTTGATTGGCCGTCGCAATCTCATTTACCTGGGTAGTTCAAATCATTCAAACAACTGAGATAAGAAAAAGCTTGTTTCCTCAGTCGTACAAACACAAACAATGAAATGGAAACAGTATCAAATGATAATCGACATTTTTAGAATGGAAATTTTAAAGTTTACAGAGAATCTTTAGGAACGGTAGGTCTACCAACATGGCGGATTTTCAAAATTTTTCAAAATTGCAATGCATTGTGGGCCAAAATCGTAAAAACCTCAATTTGCTGTTTTTATGTGTCTAGTACGAAAGTAAAGCACAAACTCATGACTCATGATTCTTGATCCCACGCACGTGATGTGCAGTGGCGTTATAACGATGGATTAAGTAGCTTTGCCATTTGTACGATCGATTCGTCTATAATCGGATTACAAATCAATGCTTAATTCATTTTATGTAAGATATGCAATTACTACTCTTTTGAAAAGACATTCTTAACTTCTAATTAGTGGGTCCATTTTTTCTAACAGCAATAATATGGAGCGCAGTATTGAGAAATACTCTTTTTAGCGCGTTGCATCCTCTCCGCTATCGTGTTTTTCTTTGTTATTTTGACTTTGATCATGTCCACATCGAGTTGTGTTTGTTATGGTTGCCCATTAGCCTTACTCTCTTCGATAGAAGCTTGAATTTTGTCATTTATTAATTATCTATATGGATTGATACGGAATGTATATTACGGGAAAGATTTCCATGTAAATACGTTCTCGTCAAATTGAAAATACACACCACACCTTCATCCACATCAACACCACACCACACCACACCACACCTTCATCCACACCAACTTCATGTCTTGAGTAAACCAAGGTTTCAGGAACGTTTTTGATTTGCTTTCTAACAAATGGTTTAAAATGACAAGAATATAGACAAAAAATATCATGATCATTGGAAAAATAACACATAAATCTTGTAATGCTTTGCACACAAGGCAGAGAGTCAAGGATCATATTTCCAACACCTAAAATATTGACAGATATGGCGCATTATGTCTCAGTATTCAAAAATACTCTCATGTCCTTATTGATTTATTGATTCTATGTAGATAATGCATATTTCTTATTCATATAAATAGATTGTTATCCTCGAGATTATCTTCTCTGCTTGTGGTCAATTTCCTCACATACCAAACTCAAAGATCATGAATGGCCTGATTGAAAGCCTCAGTAATATTCCTATAGAGTACGTCTACATTTAAGATGGCAGCCAACAAAGCTCTGATGTAACTACTTTAAGTGAGAAATAGTCGTAGGACTGAAGGATAACTACCTCATGAATGACTGAATCTTTATTGAATGTCGTCGCTAATAATAATCCCAGATGTCAAAAAAAGAAATCCTGTTTGTATAGATAAGAAATAAAAGTATTACCTTCAGTGAGAACGCCTCACACATTCCGCATGACGAGTTATTACCCAGAATTGCAAAGAGGAATATAACAAAACGTCTTGGTATATCATTTTTCAAAATCCACGTGATGAAATAACGTAAATCCTCTAATAAACACCCTCTTTCTTTTTAACGCACTCCTCTAAACGGAAAAAAATTAAATAAACGCTCCCCTCTTTAATAAAAGCCCCCTCTTATTAACGTCCCACCCCCTAACAGGGGCGTTTATTGGAAAACATTACTAAGCCTGTTCTAAAATGATCCTCACTAGAGAAAACGAAAGATAAACAAATCATTTCAAAATGTCTGCGTCTTTTTTCTGCTCTTTTTA
Source organism: Turritopsis dohrnii (assembly GCA_027922465.2). Classification (NCBI taxonomy): domain Eukaryota; kingdom Metazoa; phylum Cnidaria; class Hydrozoa; order Anthoathecata; family Oceaniidae; genus Turritopsis; species Turritopsis dohrnii. The sequence continues at coordinate 217,058 of BQMF02000551.1, read as the reverse complement.
AGCAATATTATTCCTCATAATAAATAAATGGAACGCTTCGATGGATTTTTTTAGTTTTATGATGAACTTCTAGAGTCTTGTAACCTTTTTTTCTCTTGTGCAACTGCTCGTCCAATACCGAAAAAGTCCGTTTACAACGTTTTTGAAAGAGTAACTAGACCGATCTCTCTTTTCGGTTTTCCAATGACGGTGACCTTTAATACGAAATTTTCCGGATCAGCATTTTAAGTAATGATACATAAAACGTATTCACTCCAAAGAGACATGTCCAACCAAATCGCTTTCTCCATTTTCTTTTCTTTTGTAAATCCCGATTGAAAATTTATCATTCTCTCTAGTTTCATATTTCGACTCTGCTTTAGCAAATAAAGTTTCGTTCAAAGCAGGTGTCCAGTTAGCTTTATTAACGTGCTGACCTCGGACAATACTTCTAAATTTCATTCTGTGTAGAAGCTCGAATTTACCGTGAGGTTCATTAATCCGCACTATCTCTGCGTTGAGGTATCGTTTATGGTTTTTTCCTAACATTAACAAGATTCGCAAAAATGCGACTATATATTTCCCCAAAGTCTTTTGCCAATTATTGTGTGTACATTGATAACCATAAGAAAAATATGCATCATTAAATAACTACAATGGTATAACTACCATCAATGTCATACTCAGATAAAAATGTTGTCCTTACTAATCAGGGTAGAATTGAATTTAATACCACAAAACAACTTATTTTGAACTAATTAAGAAATGAAGATGTTCATGGTCAAATGATAAGGTTTCTCTTATAAATTTTGCTGAGTAATACTTTCCCTTAAACAACTAAATATCAACAACCACACCAATGTGTAAGGCAATTTTAGCATAAAAAACATATGATCTTTATTGTTGCAGAAGCTTGACATCCTTTATACCATAAAATCACGACAAAACAATGTAATTCACTCTTGCTTTTTGTGACTCAGATAAAATTATTTTACAACATTATACAATCAAATTTGTATACAGATTTACAAAAGAAGAAAAGAATACTTTGAGTTAGACATATAAGCAAGTAACTATAACCATAAGAAAGATATTGGCAAAGAACTCAATACCAGTTGGTAGAGTTAAGTAACTACTCATTCAAAATTTAAAAACATAAAAATACATGACCTTAACTTTCATGCATATCGCAATCATCAGATGTATAAAATATAGATGTATGTATAAAATATAGATGTATAAATTCTTAATTCACGTTCACATAAAAATGTCGCTAAAAGAATAGATGTATAAAATTTTATACATCTGATGATTGCGATATGCATGAAACTTAAAGTCATGTATTTTTATGTTTTTAAATTTTAATGAATAAGCAAATAACTACCAAAAGCAATAAAAAGCACTTCAAATCAGCACTTCAAATTTGGACAGAAGAGTTATTTTCGAAAAAGAGATAGGCTTAAAGTGACAATTTATAAAATTGATTACAAGTATTCAGAATAAACATCTCTGTTTAAAAAAATATGTGCACACCCATTATTTATTATTTGATAAAAATGACTATTGTAAATCCCAAATGAAAAAAAACAACAGTATTCGGTACTGAAAATAGACTACCGTCTTCGTGTCTAATTACGGACAGCCTTTGTAATTACGGACATCGACAAAACATAATTCCAACCGTCTGTAAATTAAAAACACGGCACATCCCGTACTGTCAACCAAACTGTAATAAAACAAACTTCAGAGATTAAATTTATTTGAACGCTAGAAAATTACCAATATGCCATTTAGAATTTACTTTTCTAAACTTTAAAGATTTAAAGTAGACTGCGCTCTCTTGAGAATTGTGCGTATTTTTATGAGCTCCGTGTGTACAATGGTAGCCATATTTACGGATAAAAAATACTAATGGCCACCTCCGTCATGAAATATCGACAGGTCGAAAATTTATGTTTAAAAATGAATTGAGGAATGAAAATTTTTTTAGATCATGCTTTTAAAAAGTTAATTATCATAAAATAAATCAAATAAATAAAGTTTTTGTACGTCAATAACAGTGGGGGAGGACACTTTTTACTGAGTATTGAAATATAGGCCATTATGATTTTCACGGTCCATTATTCTTCAAGAAGTGTTTCTGCTAATTGCTCTCTATTGGATTGCTCTGTTTCATAAAACATTTTATTCAGTTATACGTGGTGAACTTGGCAAGAATGCATGTCTATTTTCGTGACAAGAATGTTTGTTTACATTTTGATGTCCGTAATTACAAAGGCTGTCCGTAATTAGACACGAAGACGGTACACATCTATAACCAAATCATTAAAGAGCTGAAAGTAGACGTGTTCTGGCTTGATTTGATTAATAGATTGTTTGTTGGATTGTGCTTTGATTTATATATTATATACTTTTGTCGTTTGTGTAAGGAAAATTGACAGTTCAATTTTCTTAAAATACGATATATATATACTATATATATTACAGTATCAAAACAGTATAGGTGATCATGGAATTAATCCATAGTAAACAAGAAGCCACGTGGCTTGAAGACTTTAGGACGTCGAAAAATTGTACAGTTAGTCTTTGGCAATGTTAAAGTAGGTCCCATAGAGACAACCAAAGGATAAAATATGTTACAAATTTTAATGATGAATGAAACGGCTACTTTAATCGGAGAAACTTTCGCGAGAGAAAATTTTGCGAACGAGCGATTTTAAATTTTTCGAGGGATAAACTTCGCGCAAGTTTCTCTGATTAAAGTGGTCCGTACGACAAATTAGGCGCGCTTATCTGAAGCACGATATCGTACCCTGAAAAGGAAAATGAAAGGGAATGTAAAAAAAAGAAGGAATAAGATTTAGTTAACAATTATATTGAATTTTAAGCGCAATCATAATCTTTAATACAACCAAATGAACTGATTATAAAACTCATTTTCATATTAAAAAGCTGTTGTGTTTTTAAAGTAAAACTTAAGGTAAAACTAAAATTTATAGGTAACAACAAAAGTTCTTTCAGTCTCTCATCTACAAACGGGTAACAATTGGTTTGATTTGATTTTCTTCATGAAATTACTACAGAAAACAATGCTTGTTAGCGTTCAAGCGTTCGATTCACGTCAAGAATCGAAGACATCCAGTGATTCCACAGCGTTTTAAATGTAGCTTAGGGTCTTGTGACGTGCGTTTAATTAAAGTTAAGCAACAAATTGAGCACATCAAGTGATATCACCGTTCATTAGCACATTTAATGTAATTTCTTGCGTTGTTTAAGAAATGGTCAGCCTGAATGAACAAATTTCGTTTGGTAACAGTCGCATTCGTGCACCGGCAAATTTCAACTTCTGAAAAGCGAAAAGAAAAGTAAAGAAATTGTTTTAATTCTCCGTATCTACGAATTTGATATACCGTTACGGAAGTAATTTTCACAGGAAATAAATTTCGCGAATTTTCGAAAAAAACCGCAAAATTAAATTCTCGCGAAAATTTTAAAAATTGAAGGCTTTCCCGAAACTTGCGAAATTTAATTATCACAAAAAGAACTTTGTTAGCTAAAAATACCAATGCGATTATTTCGCGAAAATTAATTTCGTAATTCATGAATCAAAATTGTTCTTACCTTTTCAATGCTTTATGTGATGTCATCATGAAATCTGATCAGTCAAGTTAGGTTTAATGACACTGAAAATAAACAATGACATGTATTTATAGTCTCATTTGTTAGTCTACTGGTAAAAAAAAATTTAAATGCTTTTACACTTTTAACTTTCCTGAAACACAACCAGAAGTGTTCCATGATAATTCAACAACAAAAAAAATCTTCCTACCTGAACGATAAAAGAGATCTTTTATCAAAGAATGTCTAACAGAAATGAGAATTTCAATTAAGTATTTCAAAACAATATTGTTATAGAAACAGCATTTACCTTTTTTGGTACATGAAACTTGAACTTTGAATCAAGATCAAACAACTAAATGCAATTGTACAACTTCCATGTTCTACTTGCTACGTTTCAGTATTCCCACCAAATTATGCACAGCCATTTTGTTGAAAAGCCATGTCGTCATGGTCATTTATGATTTTCTGATTACAGTTTCATTTACTTAACCAAAGTATGAAAATAACTCAGTTCACATTAACAATAGGCTTAGTAGTATAGTGGTCATCGTACTTGCCATCCGACTGGGAGGTCCAGGTTCGATACCCAGTGCGTCACTACGATTCACTTGGCAAGTGAATGTTCCTTCGCCCGACTCGACCCATGCCATGTGAGGGAAACTGGGTACCACAGCTCTGATACAAGAGAGTGGGTAGATATTTCAGACATTGCGGCGTGCTGTAGCTCTCACGAGGTTCTACACCTGCGAGAACTCAAGTTATCCCATGTAGTACGAGTGTCATTGTATATGTCATGACTCCACAGCTCCCCCCTGCGGGGTTACATTGTCTGTTCAGGGGCTGTGATTTCTACTCCTTCGTGGGTAGGACCCATTCCGGGACACCGGAGGGCATATATCTATCTATCTATCTATTGACAATTACAGTAATATTGAATTAAAAGAACACAAAAAGACAAATAAAACATAAAGGGGCTGTTCATATGGAAGCGAGCTGTCCGGTTGACCGAGCTGGCTTGGTTGGACGAGATCTCGCTTCCTTTAGAAATACATAGAAAAACAAAATTGTGTTCTTACGTGAACCAGGCCAGCCCGTCTTGTCAATCTCGGTTAATTTGGCCGAGATCTCGTCTAGGCGGGATGGAAATTTCTCATGTGAACACTCCATCATGGTCAACCGGGATGTAATATTAATAAACACATGATGCAAACAAACATTCATCTCGGCTGAGCGGGATGGAATACCTGCCATATGAACACGGGATGACAATCACCCTGCCTAACCAAGCCAGCCCAGTCAAACGGGACAGCCCGCCTCCATATGAATAGCCCCTTATATTTTAAACATCTCACTGTTCTACAATAAAGACAACAGTTGCAAACAACACAAATGAATGTATCCCTGACATAATCTGTCGATTAAATTTCATTGTTCAAATGCGGCATTAAGTAATCGAAATTTCAAGCTGATTCGAACGTAATACGTCATAAAATCAAACACTCGATTGTCAAATATAAATCTCAATGGAATAAAAACAAAATAGCTTTTCGTGATTTTGTAAAGAAATAGAGTTGAGTAAATGCAAAAAAACCCAAACAAATCAAGAAAAAATGAATACTAAAATCAAACATGGAAGGAGAAAAATTTATTCCTTTTCGTCTAGCTTTTTAGATCATTTCTAGTAAATTATAGTAAACTTTTGAATGCTTTCACGACAAAAGCGGAAGCAATTTCGAGTATTTCCCTTAATCTATTTTAATCAAAACATTCATTTTCTCACTTTTAAACAGTCAATTTATTAATGTGTGATGTTTCTATCATGAAGATTTCTACCATTTTGTGGCAGATAAACAGAGATTCAGCTATCAACATATCGAAGCACAATCTATACTTTTACTACAATCCCGCAAAGATTTTATCTTTTTTAATCATGTTTTTTTTGAGATTCTATGCTCAATGCATAGGGTTCTGCTTAGAATTTTTATTTTTAACTTTTGAAACTTCAGTGGTTTTTCTCATCCTGCACTTTGCTTTTCGAAATTCTCTCCCTACAATTAGCTTTCGCAAAATCTGATGCATTTCTTCTTATTATTATTTCCTTTTCTGCATTTTCCTTTTTCATTAGCAGCTCTCTTTCTTTTCCGATCTTCCACCTTAGAATATTCATTTTGAAGATTTTCTGAAGTACCATCTTCCAAAATGTCAGCACAAATACTTTTTTGTTTCAAAGAGACAGACACACCAGTTTCATTAACATATGTGGAAATCAAATAATTTTCAAGGTCATTTTTTGTTTTAAATTTCAGTTATATATATTGAGAAAACATTAGCAGTTGACTGAACAAATACATCTTTGCTATGTGAATCAAATTAAGAGTAAATTTTTTTTGTTCTAATAACAGAAATGCAATATCCTTTATTAAAAAAAATGAGTGGATCTCAATCCTGTGAAATCAAGAATGCAGAAAGATCTCCATTAACAACTTTATCCGACCACTTCTGTTCTTTAAAAATCTTTAAAGGATTATCACTTTCCACTAATGTTATTAATGTTATTTATTATGTTATATATATATGTTATGTTATTTATGTTTATTATGTTGTTAATGTTATTAACATATTTAATGTTATTAAATAACAACATTTTGTTGTGGAAGTTCTGCAGTCGTTAAGTAGTCCTCACTAGATAGATAGATAGATAGATAAATAGATATGTATTTTCGCCGTGTAGCAACTATAGATGAGTTTCTGATGTTAATTACCTAAACTAAAAATTTAACAAACTTCACAAAAATAGATTTCGAGTGCCAATGAGTATTAATTTTTATTATTTTATTTGTCTTAAAAACGCTCCTAAGAACTGGTTTAACCGACAAAATCTTAAAATGTGCAGAGAGCATGTAATTGCCAACCAAGATGCGTGCGTATATTGGTAGGAAATTGACTTGATCTATATAGCATTTATGTTGAAACCCCACAGCAATTATCGAGCAAAGAACACTAATGTTTATAAACATTACGTCACTTAGAAACTCATCTATTAAACGATTTATACAGGTCATTGCCATGTATGACAATGAAATCCAAATCATCAGAATTCCATTGACCAATGTTTTATTGTTGGAACACAGATTGAAATCAATTCACAACAAAAACAGTCTGCCAGCTGTGAGGCAGTTGCAATTCTTATATTTCCCTTAGTCAAAGATGACATACTAATTCAGAGCAATAACACACAGGGATGTGGACTGACTATTAAGCTTTACAAAATCACGATATTCTTGTAGATTCAGCAGGTATAGAAAGTAGAGTCATATAAATGCCTGAAAGAAATAATTGATGTTGCACAAAAGTAATCAAATAGGTGCTTGGGCAAAAGCACAAAACTAAAAGGTGCCTATAATATAACAAACAAAGCACAAAACAAAAGGTGCTTCTTGGGAAAAGCACAAAACAGTATGGTACTCATTAACAGTACAAAACAATATGGTACTGCAGCACAAAAACAACATAAACGATGCGCGTATATATGAATTTTTTAATCAAGAATTCGCACAAGAAAAGTAGTTTCTACACACGTTCAGTTTCAAGTTCTTTATAATTTCTAAATAGACATATGAAATAGATGAACTACAAATTACCACGTGGTACTATTTTTCAGGCAAAATCAGAAACAGTGGTGAAACAAATTATCACGTGACTCTTAACATTCACTTGACTGTAAACTTATCGCGGAATTCATGTAAACACTGCACGAAATTGTTCATAACTTGGAGGAGTAGTAGTAGTAGTAGTAGGAGGAGAAACTCGGGTATTTTAAAGACTTTACTCCACCACGGGTGTCCTAAAGTCAATTATGTTTCTGTTGTCAGATTAAATGACTATCATCAGGGAAGCACATTTTTCGACCAGATTCTTTCAATTGTGTCTCAATCTTGTCTTTAATGTTATTATACGTAATTGGTTTTCTGACGTTCTTATTGCATATACGACATCACATTTTTACTTGCATTTTTACTAATGTACTTTTTGAATTAACACTGGCTGAACCGATTGTTCTCCAAATAAAAAAGGTTTCCTTTTATATAGCGCTGTAGTACATCATGTGCTTTATATTATATTACATTATATCAGGACGTAAAATAAAAATAAATCTTCAGCCTGTATTGATAATGAATTTTCGCCTTTGCACTGAAATCATAGCTTCAATGGTTTGCTGTTCCAAGCATTTAATTACCAATCATCATCATCAATCATAGCATTTTTGTCATCAAACAAAAACAAAACAATATTTTTCTGTCTTTTACACGCTTCTTCAAAAGTTTTTACGAAACCTTTTAAGACAATACTGAACTAAAACGATTCATTTCCATCACTTCACGTTGAATTCTCTTGAATCATTTTAAAAACTAGTGGGAAAATCAAAAATCTTAGACAGCCCATCTGAACTGACTGAAAAAACATGGCGTCTACTTGACTGTAGACTAGCCTGTATTCTTATCTACTTTTGCGACTAGGTGAAAATTACATTCTGAACCGCGGCTATAAAAGTGAACGGAGAAGAAGAAGAAGGAGGAGGAGGAGGAGAAGAAGGAAACTGCCGGTTTTAACATATATTTCGCCCTATGGGGAAATATATAAAAATATTCGAATTTGCAATCTAATATTCGAAGTGTAGCAGAGCCATTTGAATATTCGAATTCGAACAAGCAAAGCAAAATAACATTTCATTCTCTCCCTGGAACTAAAACAATATGGCGGATTCCTAAGAAAAGTCTCACAAGGGAGAGAAAAACGTAACCCTTTTTTATTCCATTCTAAGATAACGACGATTTTGTTGATGTTTTGTAAAGTTGAGGTTTCAGAAAAAAACACAAAATTAAAGTTTTTAAATAAATGCCAACTTCTGTTAAACGCCTCCTTCTAATTAGCGCCCTGTCCCCCCACCCCCACCCCCTGTAATCAAGCATAAATTGGGAAGACACAAGAAAATATTAGAAACCGTTGAGGAGACATGTAGATATCTAAAACCTACCATTACATTATAGGTGACATAAATTGTACATTGAGGCGTTTGTGTTAGAAGGATAGGATTTTCTATCTTGCTATGTTTATAAGAGAACAAGCCCATGTTAAGAGTATTTGAAAATGTTGAAAATACAAATTGTCGCCAACTACTAAATAAATCGGATTCTTTGATTTCATCAGACATGAAATATTCAAGAACATCATAATTGTGAAAATAGCGAGGGGTTTGTGATTTTTCACTTTTACTGGAAGTTTTATTTTTGTGTTTGATGACGTCATAATGTTTTCTGAATCTTCTGGGATAATTCACGTCGTAAAACTATTCTTTCCGTGCTCTGAAATTGTTGCTTGTTGGCAAATAATTTTATGGACGTGGGTAATGCTTTTTTCAGAGTTTGTAAAGGTACTGTGTAATTAAAAACTTGATGGTGAGGACAGATCTGGGATTTGTAACAATAATTCATTCTCAGGCTTCCTTTTTACAGTTCTACTTTCCTGCTTTAAAGGATCTGCAATCCCAAAAATTATTATGAGACAGTGTCACACATCCCATAATTCTATGTTATATTTCTGTAAAGCCATCAACGCAGATGCCACTGTTCGAACGCACTTATTGATTACCTTTCATGAAGGATAGTAAAACACCAAAACTATTCATCAAGAGAAAAATTTAATGATGTACAATTGTCTTAACGCATGTTGAGGCTGTTTTCTAATATAATAAAAATCACCCCTTCATTTGGAAGGTTTAGAAATAATTAATATTGCGCCCCGGGTGTTAAACTGAATTTAATAAGCCATTCAAGTTCCCTAGCAAATCTTTAGTTCATTAGAAAGAGTCATAAAATGATTTTTTTTCTTTGTCTGGATTGCAATAAGTAAACAATATAATTAAATTTTATCGAAAACACACTGCAACTTAAATCTTTTGATTTATCAACAATATTTCTTTCTGTGGGTTGACAATTAGAAGGAATGATGAAGCAGGGTTTATGACATTTCTCTAAGTTCAAACTAGAAAAATTTAGAAATGTTATTTTGATTTAAACTTTATGAAATACGATCAACTAAAAGTGGAATATACAGCTTACCAGCATGCAACGAGTATACAAGGTTTGAAAACAGAAAAGAACAATTCTTGAATAAAAGTCTTGAAGAAATTTAAAATTTATATTGAAGCTCATGTATCATGACATGCTAACTGTAAGAAGTTTCTTGAACGAATGTTCTCAAAAACGAACGAAGAAAAAACACGTACTGATGGATAGCTCCATAGAGAGACTACACAAAAATAAGAAAGAAAAAATACTTAAAGGCGTAATGCCTGAATAAATGCCAGGGCGTTTATTAGTTATTTCAAATTTACTAGAGGGGGCGTTTAAAGGAGGGAGGCATTTATTAAGCCTTCATAATATTTTGTTCCCGCGAATATATTTAAAGATATTTAAACAGCACTTAAGTCAATGTCATCATTAACATTTAGTAACTAACTGCTACTAGTAATTTAATATGGTGGTCACCATTTCCATAAGAAGATGTGGAATACTGGGATTGGAAAAATGCCCGAAGCTGCTTCGAATGATCAAGAAGAAGAAAATGAATACTATTAATACTATGTTGGTTTGTACAAAAACCATCTCCTCTTTGGACATTTACATTTGGAAATTTTGACACTTGTAAACTGCTACAGGATCGTAATCAAATCTTAATTAAAATTAAAAGACACTAATAACCTAATGTAACGACTATTACTACGTGCAGGATACTACGTGTAACGTGTCTTATCTCAATTCCTCTCTTCTCAGCAAACTCCTTATAAGTCACAGTATTCTAATAGTCTGATGGAATATTTTCATCCTGAAAAACTTGTAGTTTTAGCAAAACATCTGGATTAATATCATGAGTATGAAAATCTGTGTCATTTTTACGCCTTTCCCAACTGAGAGAAGATGGGTGGTTTGGAAGCTGGGATGGAAATAGCATAAACCGTTAGAATTATGATTTTCAATACTATGATTCGAATTCAGAAAATTTAGAATTATTTCACAACTCGTGTCAACTGAGCTGTTTCAGGCTATAATCACAATCACACTGGCCTGTAACTAACAACGCTTAAATAATGAACCTTTTCATAAATGACATCACTGCACACATAGCCTCGTTTCTAAGTTTATAGATCTTTACATGCTTAACCTTACAAAGAATTTCGTGAAAAATCCTTCCCTGAGGCGTTGTTTCCTTTAGTAAACAGCGAAAACGTCTTCAGTTTGAAAACTAGACGTTGTTTGTTGTGACGTAATTCATTCCAAACCTGTACAACATTTAGCTTATGGAAAGAAAAGATATCAGTGAGTGGGGGAGATTTTTTTTATCATTCTTAAGTACGTGTATAATTAAATAAATAAATAAATAAATAGAAACGAGTGGTATTTAAGAAAGGAAGCACGGAAAAGCATCAGGAGATGTCAAGGTTTGGTTGAAGAAAGCGGTTTGAATGAAGCTTCTACATGGTTGTAGAAATGGATTGGTAGCTAAACCACCGACAAACAAATTACGGGAAGACATAATTTTCAATACCAGGCTGAACTAGAAAAGAATTATAAAACTGCTCAAAAACCTCTTGCACGCAGTAGTAGGTTGCAGTGTTGCAAAGAGTTTGAACGTAATTATTAGGTTCAGAAAGGAGGACCTCGATATCCACGTCATAACTTAACATATCTAGCCTCGTTTCTATATTGATTGAAGCAGTTATCCTTTAAAACATAAAAAGCTAGATTTATTTCAAACATCTTTCTTTCACAATCAAAAACGAAGCATCGGATCACCAAAGACATTCCTTTCCTAAATGAATTCCATGATGACGTTAATATCAAGGCCAATTTGTTCTGCACGCACATCCTCTCCCCCGTTCAAGCATTACAATTTACACACCACGCCACCAAATATCTTCCTTATAAGAATTTAACACGGGTAAATCTCTGAACAGGACCCCGTTAATATTGCAGTAAAAATAGTGACTTAAAAGTAAATAAGTAAACGTGAGATTCCTCTATGTAACCAAACATGACCAACATGGAAACGAGGACCATAACACCTTCTTAATACAGTTTGAGATGAATTTCTGGTGGATAACATCATAAAGATCACATCCTCGTTCCTTAAATCCTCGTCCCCAGGGCTTCTTGCCTTTTTTTGCCGCCATTCGTATATCGAAAAAGGCAAGAAGGCCTGGGGACGAGGTTGCCGTTCATCATAATTTATTTGATGTGAGTATTATTAGCTTTCAACTCAGGGGAATTAATTGACAGACGAGATAAAGTTACCAGTAGCTTTAAAAGGAGTTAGCGAGAATAAAACGTTTTACACCTTTTAATGTTAGAAAACAGCACTAGCCGAAACATTAATTCTCAGTCGAGTTGACTATGGTGCTCCTATAGTGCTCCTATATGCAAAAACATCTCCAGAAACTGGTTAATGCTAGTGCTGGTTACGTATGTGGAAGGTACATGAAAACCGTTGATGCTGTGAACCTGCGTTGGCCACCTGCTGTTGAAAGCTCCTCATGGTCAATTGCAAAACTGCCATGGAACTCAATTAACTGCCCAGACTGGCCTAAATTCCTACCTATGGAATTGATCAAGGAAACTCGTACAAGAAGAGGCCATGGACTTAGTTGCATTTCATTTTGTTTTGCTTTAAATGTTTTTTGTTTTTTTGTTTTTTTACTCCACAATTCAACCCAGGTTTTTGCGTTATCATAATTCAATTTAGTGTAAATTGTCGGTTATTTACAATATTTATTTATTTATTTTACTTTTTTTTAATCGATACATTTCCTGCATCCATCAATATGATTCTTCTTACAGAGAAAGCGTATAGGAAAAAATATATATGCTTGGTTTTACGTATAATGTATAAAACGTATAATAAATACTTAAATTAAGAAATAGGCTAACGAGTGTGATAGAAGGGTTGATTGGGTGTCGCAGTAAGTTGGATAATGAAGCTTGTATTATCAAATAATTGTAACTTTGGCTACAAATGATTCGCATCAATGGAATGAGGAAGACTCGATAAAAAATGGTAAGGCTAACAGATAAAAATATAATCGAGGTTAAGTAATAATATTATTAAGAATTAAAAATATGTTATTGGTTTGAGTAAACCCGAGCAACGGCTTTTCAATAAAATAGGAAGAACATTTGTCCGTGAACGTTTCAAATTTTTCAATGTTTTTCAAGTTGTTCGGAAGGTCATTAAAGCAACCACCAGCTTGTTGGGAAAAGGAACCCTCAAAAGCGTCAGTCATGTCGATGTTATTCTTGTGTTGAATTTCCGAGCGAAGTTTTCTTCCAGGTGGACGTGATTTTGTTAACTTCCCACCAAACACATGACGTCATTATGACGTCACCACGACGTCTTAATCTGGTCAGGAACCGTAAAATCAGGTTGTTAATACAGTCCGCGCATCCCATGCAACTGTGAGAGCCGGATAAAAGTTCCAGATAGAACGACGTTTAGAAAACGAAGTTTATAGCGGGATTTAAATGCTAATATGGGACCAAAGTTTTGGACGAGGTAGGGCGAAGTTTGTCTTGTGGATGTCTCGTTGCCAAGCGTGGAATGCGCGATATGATATCGACGAGCCAGAAATAATATTGACAAGCGCGTAAAGAAATAAAATGTCTCGAAAAAAGTGCCGAAATAGTTAGTAGCATGTTTTCTAGAGAGAGACTAAACCAACCCAAAAAAGGGCATAGGCCGCATACCTAAAGTATGAGGATCACAGCGCATAAAATAAATTATAAATACTATACTATTTGATAAAGAAAATAGTATTGTCAAAAAATATATCATTAGGGATCAATTTTCACTGAGTGAGTCAATTTTCTCCATTCCATTTTATTCAAAGTCAAAACATGCCAAACATTAGGGTCAATTCCAGATTTTCTCAAACATTTATATAAAGAACGACCATAGGTGTACCTCGGAGCACCACGAGGACGTTTGGAACGAACCCAGCAAGAGAACATTTTCCGAGGAAGACGATTCCAAGACATTCGCATAACATGACCAGCCCTAGTCTGTTACTGCGACCAGACTAAAAAAGGCGTGAGGGTTTACGACGAGTTCTATTCCGCTATAAAATACAAAATACAAAATACAAAATACAAAACTTAAAAATTCTTACAAGTTCCATTCTATTTTAACATAAACAAAAATACAAATAACACTTACTAAACACGTATAACCCAAGTTCAACCGCAGTGTGGTTAACTTTATAACGAAACGTATTAAAAATATCAAAGTATCATTTAATGTATCTCTTCAGATATAAACATGTCTCTTCAGACAAAAACATCACTATGTCTCTTCTGACTGTTCTCATACGATAGAATGCTAAGAAAAAATGCCCTGAAAGATGTGGAATAAAAGAGAAGCCCGACGAGTCCCGAGGGACAAACAAAAGACGTAAGAAACAAAAGAAAAATACGCAAAGCAAATCACACACAAAAAAATAATTATAAACTAACAAACATTATACAAATTAAACTAATTTTAATGCGCATGCATTTACATGGCTCCTCTCTAAATTATTTTTCAAGTATGTAAAATCATTTTGAAACCAAAGTATTGTCCTCAAAATTGTTCATACTTCTGTAACATAATCAACTTGTTCATAGGCCTGACAAAACGACTTTTGTTTGCCAGCTCAATTTCAACAGTTCTCACGACATTTCCATCATCAGGAAAGAGCTTCGTTACTCGCGCCAAGCTCCATTCGTTTCGAGGCTTGTCGAGATCTTTCACGAGAACAACATCATTCACTTCAACATTTTGCGTCTCCTTTTGCCATTTCGATCGTTCTTGCAGCGAATTCAAGTATTCCTTACGCCACCGTTCTCAGAATTCGTTGACCAGATGCTGCACTCTTCGCCAATGCTTCTTGCTGTACACGTCTGGACTGTCAAATGTTCCAGGAAGTGGGTAAACGACTTTTAACTTTTGTGTTAAAAGAGTGACCGGAGATATCGGCTTTAGGCTGTTGGGGTCGCTGAGATTGTCGACAGTGAGTGGGCGCGAATTGATGACGTTTTCGACCTCTACCAACATCGCTTGAAACGATTCTTCGTTTAAGTTTTCACCATGAACTTTCAGCATACCAGACAGGATGTTACGAGCTGTACGAATGTGTCGTTCCCAAACACCGCCATAGTTGCTTGCTTGTAGTGGGTTTCGTTTCCACACGACCCAGTCACCATTGTGTTTGCTGAGGAAATCGGAGATTTTGGCATGATCCATCTTCATGAACTCTTCGTGTAGCTGCTTTTCTGCTCCCACGAAGTTCGTACCGTTATCGGATCGAATAAGTCGAACGTTGCCACGTCGTGCGATCAAGCGTCTCAACGCCATGATGAAGGAATCGGTTTCCAGGCTGTGTGCGTTTTCGAGATGCACAGCACGAGATGAAAGGCACGTAAAGATCACATCGTAACGCTTAACCAGTGATCTTCGAATTTTGATGTAGAACGGACCAAACAAATCGATGCCCGTGTAGGTGAAAGGTGGAGCTTCTTCCGTTCGATCGATTGGTAAGTTGCTCATTTTTTGTTGGAGAATGGCTCCTCGTAAATGCTTGCAGTTTGAACAATGATGTATTACGTGTCGCACTTGTGAGTTGATGCTGACGATCCACCACCCGTTACTACGAATAACGTTGATTGTCATACCTCGTCCACAATGGAAGGTTGCTTCGTGATGGAACCTAATAATGGCTTTCGTAACTTCGCAATTTTTCGGCAAAATGATTGGATGCTTCATGTCGAATTCTAACGCAGATTTTTTCAATCGACCACGAACTCGTAACAAACCGTCGGCGTGGATAAGCGGATCCAATTTGGCGAGATTGTCGTTCACATCGAGTTTTCCTTGTCGAAGTTTTGAGATGGTTGTTGAGATTTCGAACCCTTGTAGTGCAGTGATTACTTTTGTTTTCGCATTTTTGAGCTCGTACACCGTGAGTGGATGAATTGCTTTGGCTGGTTGACTTCGTGTCTTCATGGAATGCTTTCTCGATTTCTTCGCACTGGCGATGAAACGTAACATGAACGCAGTTACTCAGAGGATCTTCAGCCAACTTGAGATTGTACCTAAACTGATAAAAAGTAAGGTTTCTGCGCAGCCGTGGTTGCACAGATTAATCTATCTTCTTTGACGATTTCAGGATCATCATCTTTGACGTCGAATGATGAAACTTCGTTGCTGAATGGATGCCACAAGAACTCTGGTCCATGTAACCACAGTTTGATGCGTTCAGTTTGCTTCGCTTGCAAACCTCGTGTTGCTACGTCAGCAGGATTCTCGTCAGTCTTGACATATCGCCATTGCTCAGATGTCGTGCGTTCTTTGATGTAAGCCACTCTGTTGGAGACAAATACCTTGAACTTCTTCGAATTGTTGTTAAGGTAGCCCAGTACTACCTGACTGTCGGTCCAATACACTTCATACTGCATTGGAATGTCGATCTCTTTCCTTAGTTGACTTCCAACCCTTGCTGCCAGTGCTGCCTTCAGTTCCAGTCGTGGTATTGACCTTTTTGGCTTGAGTGGGTTGACTCGTGACCTTCCACTGATAAAGGCACAGTGTATTTGACCTTTAAAATCTTCAAGTCTAATGTAGGTACAGTAGCCGTGACCTATATCTGACGCATCTGGGAAATGATGTAGGCTTGCACTTGAGACTTTGAACCCAACTGAATGGAAACAGCGTGGGATGGTGATGTCTTGTATCATCGACAGATTAGAGATGGCTTGTTGGCACGTTTGCAGAAGTTCGTCTGGAAGCCTCTCGTCCCATCCAACATGATGGCAGCACAGATACTGAAGGATTCGTTTGCATTCCAGAAGAAATGGTGAAACCATACCCAGTGGGTCATAAACTTGATGAACGGTTGAAAGTAGACTTCATTTGGTTGTTGGTAGGTCGAAGGTTTTCGTTCGTAAACCTAGGGTATCTTTGGCGATATTTCATTGAACACCAAGAGCTTGGTCGTTTGGCAGAACCTCAAGACAACCTTGAAGTTCCTTGCTTCGCTCTGATTCTGGTATCGACTCGATGACTTCCCTTGAGTTGCTGACGAACTTGGTCAGGTTGAAGCTACCATCTCGACACATCAATTTTGAATCCATGATGAGTTGAATCATCTTCTTGGCGATTTCTTCAGACTTTAGCATATCGTCTACGTAGAAGGCTTTACGCAGAGTCATTGCAGCTTCTGCACCATATGTAGTCTCGCCATCGGATGCAGCTTTTCTTAAAGCGTAGTTTGCACAACTTGGTGATGACGTTCCTCCGAAGATGTGGACGCACATCTCGTAATGCGCAATCTTCTTTTTAACATCTCCATCCTCCCACCAAAAAAACTGAACAAAGCACCGTTGTTCTTCCGGGATTTGGACTTGATAGAACATGCTTTCAATGTCGGCCATCACGGCAATATCGTGTTGTCGGAACCTCGTCAACACACCGACCAGCTGATTTGTTAAGTCAGGTCCCTGTAGAAGCTCGCCATTCAGAGATTTTCCTTGATACTCTGAACTACAATCGAATACGACACGCATTTTGTTCTTTCTTGGATGATAGACGCCATGGTGAGGGATGAACCATTGTTGATCTTCATGGTACGACGTCTCGACTTTCCTTGCGTAACCTTTACTAAGCCTATTATCAATAAAGTTTATATAATCTTGTTTGAATGTAGGATTTCGAGCAAACTTTCGTTTCAGACAAAAAAGCCTCTTCAACGTCAATTCTTTGTTGTTTGGAAGACTGACCACTTCATTTCGAAAAGGTAAAGGAATAACGTATTTTCCACTTACCCTTTTGCAGTTTTTGTCCATGATGTTCATGAACTTGATGTCGTCTTGAGAGAACTCTTTTCCAAGTGCTGGGTCACATTTTGTTTGTTCATCATCATAGACAGCTTTGATCATTGTTTTGATTGATTCATCAACCACTTTATTTGGTCCCACAAATGCATGGCTGGCTGGTAAGTTGGCAGATTGTAACTTCACACGAAATACTGACTTGTAAGGGACTGGTGAAGCGTTGTCAGCCAGAGGACCTACAACTGACCACCCCATGTTCGTTTTCATTGCATATGGACCTGCTCCTTGACTTTGGATGATCTTCAATGGTTGTATCGCTTTCGGACAGTCTGCCCGAATAACAATGTCAATCTTCAGATCCTGGTGGTTAACTGCCCATTCAACTTGATCTTTAAGCTCTGATAGGTATGGCCATTTTTGGATCAATTCTCTGGTGAATGGAAGATCTTGGTTGTCCATTGCCAAATTTGCACAGCTGTAGGTTTTTGGTAGATCGATCCATTGATCCAGCGACACACCACTTACCTTAAGTCCACTAACGACTTTGGACTTACTTTTATCTTCTCCGTTCAGAGTTTTGACACGAATGTTGGTGTTTGCAAAATTTGAGCCAAGAAGCGAAAGCAGTTCTTCACCGACAAAGGTCCCTGTACTGCAATCATCTAACATTGCATAAGTTAAAAACCAGTTATCATCATATTTCACGTATACCGGCACTACACACATGCTTACTTGCTCGTTTTTAATTTCATTCACAGCAAAGTTCTCAACAGAAATAGTTTCTTTGCTTTCAATTTCTTTCGATGTTTCGCTTTTCAAAGCACTGTCAGAAGTTTGAATGTCACTAGAAGTTTCCCTTTGCCTTTTGTAGCCATGAAGTAGAGTTGGGTGATCCGCTTTGCAAATATTACACTTTCTTGGCCTTCTACAATCACGAACTAAATGTCCTTTTCTATAACAGCCAAAACAACATCGATTTTTCAATAGCCACTTTCCCCTTTCTTTAAGATCGAGATTTTTAAAAGCAAAACATTTGTCTATGTCATGGCTCTTATCACAGTATAGACAGGTTTTAATGTTAGAAGTAAATGTTCTTACAGTTTTTTGCTTTCTCTCTTCATTGTTGATGGCATGTCCAAGGTTGACATTGTTATAAATTGCTTCCCTCGAAAACGATGGGTTGGTTGCAAAAATTGTCTCTTTGTCGATGAAATCAATCAAGTCTTGAAAAACTGGTTCATGTCGCTGGTAACTCCTTATTTGATAGACTGTTCGGTTCCATCGGTCTCGAAGGTAAGCTGGTAATTTGGAAATAACGATACACATCTGGTCCGGACTGTCGAAATAATTGGTAACCACGTGACTACTTTTAACCAAAAACGCATACAGTTGACGTAATGAAGACGAGTAGGCATTCTTGATTGCTTTCCAATTAGCCACTTCTTTCCAGTAGGCTGACAGCACCCGATATGGATCTCCAAAACGCCTCTTCAGCAACTCCTTTGCCTTCAAATAACCAGCGTCAGCTTCCAGGTGACAGCAACCCTTGATCAGATCCTTAGCTTCGCCACTTGTACACTGAATCAAACGAGTTAAGCGTCCTCTACTCTCATCAATCTTGGTTTCTACCACTTCTTCGAAAGTCGTGATGAAATACTGGTACTTAAGGGGGTCTCCGTCGAAAGTGTCTATTTTAACTTCAGGGACACTTTGCATTTTCAACAAGCTCGAAATGGTGCTTGAGACAGTAGACGGTTTAGCAGATGGCTCGTCTATACTGGTAGCGGCTGGCTGTTTGCATGTTGGCGCTGTGTCTGTGTGAGTGTGTAGGCCTGATTTAACGTTTAACTGTTCAGTCGTTGCGACTGTTGTAAGAATTGACGTCACGTTGACGGGTGATGACGTCGCTATGTTGGAAGATGGCGTCAGCATGACGGGTTGTTGAGTTGCAGCTGTTTCTTCGGTTGAGAAAAACTTTTCGTAGATTTCCATTTTTGCTTGTGACTTGGCGATTTTTCGTTGAGAGTCCAATGTTGCTGCTTCGATTTTGAAGTTTGCCTCCGCTTTGTGCTGCCATCTTGGCTGCTTCTTCCACGAACTTTTCTTTTGTCGATTTGCCTGATGAAGATGAAGATGGACTTCTGGAGCTTCGTTTTAACGATTTAGATGACTTCGACGAACGTGATCGACTTTTGGAGGATACATGACTGGCATTTTTTTAACGTTGGCCCAAGTCTCTCAACCACACTAACGCTTTCGTTTTCGTGCCAAACACCTGTTCGTCGACTTGTAAAATGAACATTTCTTCATCTTCGGCGTGATCTTCCAGGCTAAGAGATTTGATTCTTTGGCAGCAATTATTAAATTCTTTGAGTTCACTATCCAGTTGATTTACCTCTGCACGGACAGCATTGTGGTTTGTTGCAGATTCCATAAGGAGCTTCATGAATTCTGTCCGTTTTAACATCGATTCGTAAACGGATTTTCGATTTGCTTTGACAAATTAAGACCGTACTCTCTCGCTTCCGGTTTCATGGGTACGTTTTGTCTTAACCCTTCCATTCTTTGCATGGTACGTGTTTACTGTTACTGCGACCAGACTATTCCGCTATGAAATACAAAATACAAAATACAAAATACAAAACTTAAAAATTCTTACAAGTTCCATACTATTTTAACATAAACAAAAATACAAATAACACTTACTAAACACGTATAACCCAAGTCCAACCGCAGTGTGGTTAACTTTGTAACGAAACGTATTAAAAATATCAAAGTATCATTTAATGTATCTCTTCAGATATAAATATGTCTCTTCAGACAAAAATATCACTATGTCTCTTCTGACTGCTCTCATACGATAGAATGCTAAGAAAAAATGCCCTGAAAGATGTGGAAGAAAAGAGAAGCCCGACGAGTCCCGAGGGACAAACAAAAGACGTAAGAAACAAAAGAAAAATACGCAGAGCAAATCACACACAAAAAAAATAATTATAAACTAATAAACATTATACAAATTAAACTAATTTTAATGCGCATGCATTTACACCATCTAAGCTGTTGGCGATAGGTGCAGGTATCAATTGATTCCAGAGAGAGTTTATCAAGAAGATCTGATGTACGTTTACGATCGAGCAGAGTGACACGACAAATACTTCTTACACAACGATGGTGAAACACTTCCAATTTATTCAAAAGTTTTTCGGTCAAACTCCAGCACTCACAACCATATAACAGGATCGATAGAATAAATGATACATAAACTTTAGCTTTGACACTAAGCTTTATCTTGGTGCACAAAAATAATGAACTTTTCATCATACCAAATGCATTACTTGCTTTCTGTATTCTACGATCAACATCAAGATCATCTGAACAATCACGACTCATAACACTACCGAGGTAAATAAACTCTTTAACAATAGGAATAAATCTCCCGCCAAAAACTATATTTGATAAATCTGCATGATCGAAAGTTGAAGGGTCATCATACATACATGGAGGTTTCGAGCAGAAAAGAACAACTGATTTTGACTTAGGTGGCCCTGAGTGGACCTCTATTCCAAAGCAATCAAAATGGTTCATACATGTTTTCTATAAAAGTAAAAATGTAGTTTTTTCTGACAACAGTTGTTTTACCTTTTCTGTACAAAATAGAGTATATGTTTATACACAAATTAAAAAAATATGGATTATAAAATAATAACAATGTAATGTATTTTACCAAACAAGTAAAAGTTTGTTTTCACGTGATCAAGTTTTTGATTTTGGCAATATTCTCTATCCGATACTCAACTCTCGAGAATAATGCCTCTCAATAAATTTAGTGCGGTTCTGTTTAACGACTCTGGTTTTACAGTGCATAGTGACCATGTGACTTTTTTTTCTGTTCCTCATATGCTCTACTTATACTTTAAGCCGGATCTCCACTAGACGAAAAAGTTCGCTCGAAGTGTGGAAAAATGAAAAAGAATATTAATATTAACAGTATTAATATCAACAGTAGTGTGTCTTCCACATTATCAGCCATCTTGAGACTGGTTATGATGGTTTGTTAGCTATCATCAGTACTGTCTTTATACATCAAGACTTTCAAAAATCCAGTTAAAATAAGTTATCTAGTGAGGACTATTAGGAAAATATTCAGCAAGATACTGCAAATTGTGACCAAAGCATTAAAATTGCCACAAACATTCATTATGATGTTCTGAACGAAATTTTTAACAGAACCAGAAAAAAGTATGACGTCATTGCTGACATCAGCATTTTTTTGCCTGAAAATGTTTTTCACCGAAAAGGATCCTATTACATATCGTTGGATCGGATTTTTTATACTGAATTCAAAAAAGGTTTATCTCATACCCTAAAGATTTCAGTAAAAAAAGTTATGAGCATTTAAAGTCCACAATTATGTCGTCATCAAAATCGACAAAAAATCAATTTTCCCAACACATAACATATTATATATCGTTGGAAAGGTTTTTTGACGCTGATTTCGAAAAAGGTAATGCCATAGCTCCAAAACCATGTCATAAATATTCATGTCTGTTTTAATTAGGGCCTCTACGGTAAAAAAAGTTTGTACGATATATCGGAAATAAATTTTTAATGAGGCAATGTAATGTCACCTATACTTCTGCTGTATAATGTTGTGCACCTGGGGACACCAGTTCCCAAGAGGATGTAAATTATTCTTTCGCAGTTTATTTATAGTGAGAAAATCCAAGTAATAGATGAATAATATTGAATAGAGAAAAATCGAAGGAATGGATTCATGGGGACGGAAATTGGCAACTTTAGAGAAGACAGAAGACCTGGAGAACAAAGCTTGTTTTGGTGCATATTTTGATCAAAATGAAGTTTCGTCTATGCCAAGAACCATATCAACGCTCCTGCCATTAATATATGAATCTATAGATAGTACAGCTGGCGTTCGTCATTGCACTGAGATGATCCAAGATTTGACCAATGTAATGAATCCATCCCAGAAAACCATCATCACTGCTGACCAGCACGTAGAGATGTCTTTCATGAATGGAATCGGCATTTGGATAGACAATTCTGGATGGATTGAAGCATTTGAAAGATCAAACATATTGACACCAGGAGAAATTGAGAGTTTCTAAACAGATCAAAGGTCAAAAGATGCCGTTATGCACACCAAGTTTCCCTTGCAGCTTTATCGAAACTTGCGCTGAAAGCTTTTGAAGACCAAGACAAGTTCAGTGATTTCGAAACTTGGAGAAAGCAAATGACTCAAAGCAACAGCAACATTTCCTATTGGTTTCATGTAATTGATATGGAGATGCTCTTATTTGCCTTCATCAGGAGTCTAAGAGAAGCTGATTTTCCGGCTTTCTCGAGAAAGAGACTAAATGGATGTTCGTGCTCGATCATGTACACTATTCCCCCCCCTGGCTGCCTGTCTTCATTAAAGATTTGGAAGAGCTTGACCCTGCTATATTATAAGCTTTTTAACAAGGCTACTTTACCATCAAACGAAGCAATAGAACATTTTCAATCATCGGAATCGATCAGAACAGAACAATAAATTAGTAAAAATTCATGGTGGAGCTATTGGAATCTTCGACAATCAGAATGCTCTACTTCGTTGATCTGTAAGCACCTCGATAATCGCTGATGTGTATAACGAAGATAAAGGGAGCAACATTGGTGATTTAAAGCATCACGAAGACAAAGATTCTTTCGAAGCTCAGTATCGGAAGGATGTCGACTCATTCTTTAAATCAATCAAGGAGAGTGAAACAAACTTGGTACATTTGTCTTCAGAGATTGTACTTGAATCTTGAATATCAAAATCAGTTCATTCAGCTAACAAACTTGGAGAAGATCAATATAATACAAAGTGACAAAAAGTCATTGTACAATGTTTACCAAGAAACAACCTTCAGCTGTTCAAACAATTCAATGTGTCTGTTTCTACAAAAGTGAAACAAACAAGGATTAGAATTAGGAGGGGCAAATCATGTTGAAATTATAAATTTTGGGTGCTTTTATAGGCAATCTAGAGGTAGCATTTTTCAAATATTTTCTTGGCGCAGCGGCCCCAACCATGGTGCATGGTGAGGCCTTTTTCGGTTATACAGAGTTATTGAGACTATTGCATCGAAATTGTGGAGAAAGTGAAATGTCTAAAGGTAAACGGTGTTGAGAGTCGAACTCGTATTTGATGTGCACAAAGATTTCCACAAGTTCCTTAGAAATGGTCAAAACAAGAATGAGCTGTTTCAGATGATTGCAGATTACGTGATTGCAATCGAAGTTATGGAGGTTGTGTGTACCAAAATGAGCGATGTCGTATCAAACACTGCCAAAGGATATCCCAAGATGCAACCATCCAACCATGAATAGGTGGTAACGATCGAAGGTTAGCATTGAGCTACGGCATAAAACGAGCTACTTAAAAAGTGTGAATTTAAGGCCCACGACTGAAGACTACTAAAGCGCACGATGTATTCTTTATTACATTCCTCCCGATACATAACTACGCAAAAATTGCTGAAGGAAGAAACATGCAGAACACTTCCTTTGTGGTTTACCCTGACAGGATGTGACACCGTATCAAAGTTTGGAGGATGAGGAAAGAAAACTGCTTGGCAGACGTGGTGCTCATTCCCTGATGTAACAAAAACATTTGTAAAGTACGTTGAAATTGCTACCCTAGTAATAAAAAGCTACTATAATTTATGTTTATTCTAAAAACAGTTGCTATATCCTTCTTTACATTCAGTCTGTTACATTTAGAAGAACTTGTTGGGCTGGCTTCAGACACATCGAACGCTTTATTGTTTTATTGTAGGATTGATCGAGCTTTTTCACTGGACAGCTGTCGAAGAGATCTTTTTACAAGGAAAAACAGACATGTCCAATCAATACCACCGACAAGAGACGCTTTGAAGCAACGTCATCTTGGAGCAATGTTACAGGCAATGTAAGTAGAAATGACTTCTCAAGAATAGCACACAATTAAAAGTCAAGATTATTATTATTCCGTCCAGTATATTTTACGTAATTATTTAGTCTATTTCATTTAGAATACTGAAGGGCATATCAATCTCTTTTTACAAAATAAGAAAAACTTTTTTTGAGCTACCCTCTTTTTCATATTCAGATTGTGGCATCGAGCAGATCAAAATGAAATTCCGGTCATGGATCCTGAGAACTGAGGTTGGTTGTGACGCTCTGACGGATATTCTCCTCTTTGGACAACAATACCTGAAGCAACTGCTACATGTCGAGAATTGATACGGTGAGGGTGCAAAAAACGTTGCCAAGGAGGCTGCAAATGCAAGAAAGCAAATCTTCCGTGCACAGAGTTGTGTGCATGCAGTGGTGGTTGCGTTGAATGAATGTTTACTATGTTTTATAATCTTTTCAAGAATATTGCATATCTTAATGGTTAAGAAAATCGTATTTTTGAAAGAAAATAGGTAACTTTGGAGGAATGTAACTCTTTTTCACAACGTTTTTACGGTATGACATGAACCTTTTTCGAAATCAGCGTCAAAAAACCTTTCCAACGATATATAATATGTTATGTTTTGGGAAAATTGATTTTTTGTTGATTTTGGTGATGACGTCATAATTGTGGACTTTAAATGCTCATAACACTTTCTACTGAAATTTTTAGGGTATGAAATAAACCTTTTTTGAATTCAGTATAAAAAATCCGATCCAACGACATGTAGTAGGACCTTTCTCGGTGAAAATCATTTTCAGGCAAAAAAATGCTGATGTCAGCAATGACGTCATATTTTTTTCTGGTTCTGTTAAAAACTTCGTTCAGAACATCATAATAAATGTCTGTACCAATTTTAATGCTTTGGTCACAATTTGCAGTATTTTTTTCTAATCCTCTAGACTAATCTGTTCGAGTTCATTTTTGGTGTCAAGAAATTTTAATTAAAAACATACATTTTTTTGTTCGAAGAAACGCGTTATTTCTACATAAGCTCTTAAGGCCGGTTTCCATACAGCTGCATTTACGCTCGAGCGGAAAAAGCTCGTGAGATTTATAGAATAGGACCATTCCATCTATACCGCTTGAATTATTTTGAATAATTTTTGATCAGTTCTCTTTGTAATTATTAATTTTGACACCTTAGTTTACGTCTCTTGACAATATTTTTTATCTATAAATTATACATTGTACAAAAAAAATTTAATACGAGATCATGGAGGAAGCACCTCCGAAAGCTCGTAGTAAATGTGATTATATAAAATAAAATGGTATTGGATGGATTCTAAAATAAATGAAAAATAAATGATAAAATGAATGAAGAATAATCGAAATAAAAATAGATTTTAAATGGAAAGAAATTCTAAACAACTAATAATTAGAACAAATAAAAATAAAAGGTAAAAATAAATAAAAAAAGGTTTTAGAATTTATCAGAAATTTTGTAAAATGGCAATGTTAATTTTGTGGGATTATCTTCTAAACCAATCAAAACAACTGACGTTTTATGATGTGTACCTCCCCTGGTGGTACGCAGAGGTAAAGCAAGTGGTGTGTGTGGTTGTGGAACGCTGCATATAAGTGCACCCACCAAGTATGACCTCATAGGAAACATTTATAAACGCGTATCTTTTGAACTGTTCGTCACAGACATATGGTTCTATATATCATTTTAATCAGCTTTTCAAGCTCTAACTGATGGTAAAAAAATTTTAAAGCGAAACGAATCTTCATGATTTCCATCTGTACTGGATCCGAAAATTCTCCACATGGTAAGCCAGGCAAATTTTCAAATTTAAATGTGATCGAGTAATAGTAAATAAAATGTGGAAAATGTAAATTAACTGATCGTCATTCGAATCGATTGAAATTTTAAAAAAAATGAAGATACATAAAACATAAACCAACAATAAATTTTTACCTATTTCAATAATATGTAGACGACAAATATTTAACTTTCTTAACTTTATTAAATCAAATGAATTTTCGAAATTTCCATTTATTCAAGAGCAGATCAGGATCTGAAAATATTCTACAATCTTGCCAACCATGCCAACGCGAGTGGAATCGTTGGAATTTTTTAAACCAAAATAATCAGGTAACATCTACAGAAATGAAAACTCGATCACAGATATTTTTACCTTGTTGCAAAAGATATTTGTATGAGAAGTTAGAACATTTGTTTATTCAGATTCAAACATATCAAAAATTTAAAATCAATAACACCAGCATCAGCGACGCTTACATGTCTCCAATCCAATTGAACGACGAGAAGATAATCGAACTATACTTGGCGGGAAGAAAAAGAACTTGATCTATTGTCATTTTATTTGAAAATCTACACAGGCGGAGTTAATAATGTTCGAAACTTATACATGGTTCAAATCACATGACAAAAACAAAAGAATGACATGACAGCAACTTGGGAGGAGTTCGGAGTTCGGTAAAAACTGGAAGAGCTGTAGACTATGATTTTAACATCATCTAACATTCATTTCATTAAACAGGTTTATTTAAAAGATCCGCTAACACCACCAGAGAGAAACTCCAGAGATACTATCGAAAAAATATAGTTCTTTGAAATCGCAGTTTGCATAGAGCTTAACCACGATTGCACGATTTAGGGTAGTAGATATTGTAAAATCGAAAAAACAAAGTTTATGAATTTCATGAAAGTGCGAAACCTTTCAAACAGCTTCATAATTTATGATTTTGGAAAAACACTCATATTTCAAGCTGAATATTTACACCCATTAACCCTCTTCGCAATAAAGGAATTTACGAATCTCTTATGATTCGCAATCACAATTTCATTCTGTTATCTTCACCATTCCCTAACATTGCCCAGAGGATACAATGAAACCAAATTAGCTGAGTCAGGCAAAATTAGACTGTTGAATGACAAGTTCTTTTACGATGTATTAGCTGACTTAACATTCATCACATTATTAAGTTTCTTTTTACAAATAGAAGGGGCTAAAATGTGGCATAAATAATCCTGATTCCACGTTCGATATTGATTCAATGACTATAAGAACTTACATAGAACATTCACGATTCTGTGCCAACAAATGTGGCTTTCAAAATTTTCAGTTCTAGTGAAGTGAAGTTTATGAATTAAGGACATGTTATTAGAGAAACAATAGATACATACAAACGAAGCGAAAGTTTATTACTAGTCGATTAAAACAGAAATATGGGAAAGATCTGGTTCATTTCTTTTTTTCCTGTTAACAGTAAACATTGTTTGAGAAAGAATTTCTCAACTGGTCTCCTTTCTATGATCAGAGAACATGCTGATAAGTAGAATTTTTACATGTTATATTTGCATGAAAACACATATTCCATATTCTAAGTTTCACAGAAAACAGAATAGCTTACGTAGCCTCATTTATATCGAAAATCTTAAGTCGAAAATTGACTATATCAAATAAATCATACATACCACCAAAGTATTCTTTAGTTAAAGATGGCGTAGCTTCTGTGTTTGGCGGTTGGCTATTAAGAAAACGATGAAAACATCAGCATTAGCGGAACTACTTAAGCATGTAAACAAAGTACTGATAGCTAAACATCACCACAAACACTTTATCAGAAGAAAGTTCTGTTAATTGCATAAAATAAACAAAATATAATAAAGTATACCTTCTAATATTAATCGATGAGGACTCCTTAGGAGGTGCAGATGAGAGCGGAGAAGACGTAGTTTGACTAGACGAAGTTGATGGTTGACTATAAAAAACAACACCATTATAATAAGCATTGTGCCAAACTTCCAAGAAAGCTACCTCAATAATATAAAGAACAGTGTTGAGAACAAACAAAGTATACCTTCGAATAAAATTCGACGGGTAATGTATCTCAGCTGGTGCAGACAGTATGCCTCCATATTTACTGATGGCGTGTATTACAAATTTACATGTTAGTTGATTTTTTATAGTTAATTGGACTTTGCTGCCATGGAAAAGTGGATGTATAATATCGTATTCTTCACTAGCTTGCGATATATCAGCCGACATTTTCGTTCTTGCCACTTGAAATGAATTGTCAGGATGAACCCAGGTGAGTTCTATGGAATTATCAGATAACATTTTCCCCTGAAGATCTTGTACAGGTTCTGGCTGCATGAAACTAAATACAAAAACGATAAACACTGTCAAATATAACTATACTAACATGCTTTGAATACGTATACTTGGATCAACAGAAAGTGTTCAGAATTCAAAGTGTTCAAAAACAACAGGAACATAAGCAGACCGAAACAAAACCTGACTAACATAACATTTAAGCCTGGTTCAGACGTCATCGCCATAATTGTCAGGTCTGAACCAGACTTTAAAAGAACAGAAGAAATAACAATAAATATTAGCGTTATTAACAAAAGACAGTAGCTTCATAAATAATGTTTAAGAAAACTTTTTGCGTAAATATGTTTGATTTATTCCATTATTATAGATACTTTGCAACTTTTAAAGTTTTAAGAAAAAATTTACTTACGCCTAGTATCCACCAAAGCTTCACCAAAGTGTTTATGATTAATGCAAATACCCTATTACCCTGCATATAAAAGCACACCCCATTTATAGCTACAATGCGCCTATATCTGGGTCATGGCCGCATGCGCCTGTGTCCTGTCGCCAAAATGATTCAATCTCAGGTCTAAGCTTAGGGGAGGAAACCAATAAAATATTCACATCTCAACAACAATTTATTTTGTTCTTCTCAAGTAATCTTTTACAAAAAAGTTCTCTTTAGATACCAGGGCCTTTCACTGTATAGGTACATAATAATTCCAAGCCATTCCTTCTCCTGTTTTCCCTCTTTCCTCGTAATGTTACAGGATATCTTTGGCCCAACATGTAAGGCAGAACTACAGTACTTTTCCCTGTCCATACAAAAGGCCCCCATTCCAGAATATGAAAAGATGTCCTAAAGGGTCAATTGAAAATAGGCTTTAAGTCAGCTTTTTTTTATTAAAAAAATTATGCCAAAAACATGATTGTCCTTGTTATGTCGAGTTTAAGAGGGGCGTTAATTCGAGGGAGGCGTTGAGGGGGCATATATTTAAGAATTTGAGAATGGAATAGAATAAGGGTTACCTTTCTCTCCCTTGTGTGTGTGGGAGGGGGGAGTTGGGGTGGCTGGCATTTATTTAACTTTTTGAGTTTAGAGAGGGCGTTAATTAGAAGGGAGCGTTGAAAAGGAGGGCGTTTATTAGAGGATCTGATGCCAGTATGTCTAACGCAAATCCTAAACGCAAACGTGTCCATTAAATTTTATTAAAATGTTTTGAAATGATTAAGTTTAAAAAAACAAAGCAGAAATGGATTTTGAAGAAGAAGATGTACATGTTATTTTGCTAGTAATATTGCTCTGAAAAAGACATTGTCATAGAAAAAATGCTTGTAAAGAAAGGCCTTTTATCAACTGTACTCCAAGCATTTCTATTGTTGGTTTTATCCAACCCCTCTTCTGACTTATCATATAAGCATGGATACTTTTTTACTTCCTGGGCTAAAGCTTCTTCTTCTTGCAGAGTATTTCTTTTTTTCTGTTCCCATGTCGTCTTTTCATCATGTTTCTTTGACACAGAATTATTCTATGTAAGATTTCCATGATTTAATAAAATGTCTTAAATGCATTTCCTTAACACAATGGATCTTTTTGTATTTAAATAGCACCACATGCTAAAGATAATGCTAAAGATCATTGGCATTTCTTCGATTTCTGAATTATGGCTGCTTTCGCGTTTTTTTGCGTTCTTTCTGAACTGATAATTTATGTCAGTGTTTTAACGAGTTGGTGGACACTAGGTTTAAAGTGTTTTTATACAAGACTGGTTTCATCAGATGTGCAATCTTTGAAATACAAATAATTTCATTAAATCTTCAAAAGAAAAAAACGAGTTCTATTATAAAAAACATTTACAATTTGGAAGAAATTTTGAAATTTTTTTAGATCTAATTTTGAATCTTATCATCTTAGCCTGAAGGAACATTGTCATGTGGTGCACACTTTCAAGAATTTCGTGAACTTATGGAGATAAGTGATGAGATCACCATCACCAAAAGAATCCCATTTAACTGGCATGCATTGACCCCAGTATATGCACTCAGTGATCAACACCCGCTAGAAAAGGATGGTTAGTGCAATATGTTTTATGAATGACCATCCTAAAAACTAATGAATGCATTATGTTACTTTATGGTGTTTTATTCAAATCCATCTGACCTGTGAACCTTTTCGATGAGTATTTTTATCCAATCAGTATTTTTATTTCAAAACACGTCATAAGACCTTAATTTTATGTGTACACTTCCACAGCTTTATACAATAATTCTTTTGTTTTATGAAATCCTTCAAATTGTGATAGTTTCATATTTTAAATTTATTTATTTGTAATTGTATAAATTTCATTCAAAGGTTGGCTAACCGTCATAATTTTCTTCACAGAGAACACATTATGTAACTTTGGATATTAGGACCAGATATCATTCATTTTTGATATAATTTCAAACAAGACGTTCTGTAACTATGTATGGTTATGATTTTGTGTTTACTAATTTTTTTGTGTTTTTGTCAGGTCGAGTGAAATCCAGAATACAAAGAGTTCGATTTCAATGGAATAGTCTAGAGCAAGAACCATTTAAATATCCTAAATGTGAAGTTGATCAAGCATTATTTAGGAGAATTTGTACATATATTCACAAGTTTCAGGAGCAACAAGAAATATTCATTCGAAATTGTGGAAGTTTTTATGTTTATTTCCTGCCCCCAACCATTACGATGCAATACGAACAGATAGTTTGTGTGCGGTATTGTGGAAAATCTTTCAATGTGGCTTCTAATAGTAAAATTATTCTTATATTTATTTTAAGAAAAAACTGATAACATTAGCAACAATCTCTGGAAATATTTTGGTTTTTTTTAGTCCCTCGACGTGAGCAGTGCAAAAACTACAAACCAGTCAAAGATTTAACTCATTTCATATTTTCAAACTCTTCATTTGATGAAACATCATCATTCATGTGTGAAGATACTATTGAACTATTGAAAATCTTAAAGTATGGTGGGATTTAGTTATCGCTGAAGGAAGAAAAGTAGGATATAATGTTAATGAGGTTAAGTCATGGATAATTATTAAAGATAAGAACAACACTGAAAAAGCGAAAACTATATTTTGTGGTTCATTGATTAAATTCACCACCGCTGGTCATCGTCATTTAGGAGCATGTATTGGAAGTGCTGAGTTTAAACAGGAGTATGTTACCGAAAAAATTAACGATGGAGTAGTCAACTGAAAAAACTGTCCGATATTGCAATTTCCGAACCACAAGCAGCATATACCGCTTATACGCATGGACAAATTCACAAGTTTAACTATTTTTTAAGGACAATTCCAGGAATGGAAAACTTCGTTGAACCATTAGACGATATAATATATGAACAGTTACTACCAGCTATTATCGGTTCTACCATAACAGATGCGGAGAGGCAGTTATTCAAACTTCCCGTCAAAGATGGTGGACTTGGTATGCCGATTATGTCAGAAAAATCAGTAACTGACTTCCAATCTTCTGTTATCATCACCGCCCCACTTACCGATGTCATTATAAATCAAGAGCATAACATTCCATACAAAGAGACTGTCAGAGAAATCCGAAACAAACGTGCTCAGGAAATATCGGAGAAGAACAAGACTCAACGCGACCTAATTGATAACCAGTTAAACAAAGAGGATAAGCGTGCTGTAGAACAAAGCCGTGAGAAAGGTACATCCAGTTGGCTGACGGTTCTGCCCCTGAAGGAGCATGGATTCACCTTAAATAAAGAGGAGTTTCGAGATGCAGTAGCATTGAGATACAATCGTGATATCAAAAATCTCCCAACGAAGTGCCCATGTGGAAGCAAATTCGATGTCAACCACGCTATGAAATGCAAAAAAGGGGGCTTCGTTTCCATCCGCCACGATAATGTAAGAAATTTTGAAGCAAACTTATTGAACAAAGTTTGTAAAGATGTGGAGATTGAACCCAAGCTTCAACCCGTAAACAATGATGAAGCCAGGCTTGATGTACGAGCCAGGGGTTTTTGGAGACAGGGACAATCAGCCTATTTCGATGTTCGATTCACAAATACACAAATACTGTCAGTCTCAAGTAAACACTCCTGTCAACAAAATATACGAAAAGCACGAGGCTGAGAAGAAACGAAAATATAATGACAGAGTTTTGAATAATGAACACGGCTCATTCACTCCTCTTGTTTTTTCTATCAACGGAGGAATGGGCCAGGAATGTCTTACTTATCACAAACATCTTGCAGAGCGCATTGCAGACAAGACAGGACAGAGGTATGATCATATAATGACCTGGATCAGGTGCAAACTGTCCTTTGTCATTATGAGATCTGCTCTGCTCTGCCTTAGGGGCAGCCGTTCCCTCAAGATAAATTGTGAAAGTGTGGATGACTTTACTATGGCTGTGGAGGAAGCTAGGCTTTGAAGGTTTTTTTCTCTTTCCTTATGTATGTAAATTATTATTATAAATATTTTATAGATTTTAAATTTTAACATATTGTACTTTATGAAACATAAACCTTTTATTGTATGATCATTAAATAAGATTATATTGTGTGAAGATACATCTATTGGTTCCAGTTGGGTCAGGATTATGGACACAGAGAGTGTCTCTATGATGGTGCAGCAGCAATGTGAAGTTCGACAAAATTCTTCTGCAAAATACCAATGTGGTGGTTTATATCATGCTTGGTTGTTGGAACAACATCCTGTTAAAGAACAAGGTGGGAGCCAAGTTTTTCAATGTGTTCAACTTTATCAAATGTCTTGTATGTTATAATGTTCTCTGCTTTTATGCCTAGTTATATCTTCCCGGCTTGTTTCCATTTCAAATCCAAACGAATGCTCGTGCCAAGCTACATCACGTCTTCAAGTCATTAACTGTGGTGGTTTTTATGTTTATCGAAAGTTGCAAAGATTCCCATTATGTGGTGCAAGAGTTTGTACTGTTTATGATCTAAAAGGTAAATAAATAAATATGTTTCATATAATGCGTTACTGTATTAAAGCATGAGTCTTAAATTTGTGAAAATTTATCATTCTCTGCTAGCAACCACTACCCCTCAACCAACAACAACAACGACAACTACCACACAGGGTACAACAACACCAATGACTACCACACAGGATACAACAACACCAATGACTACCACACAGGATACAACAACACTAGCAACTACCTCACAGAACACCACAACACAGATGAATAACACACAGGATACAGTAGCACTGATGACTACCACACAAGTTACAACAACACTAGGAACTACCACACAGAACATAACAACACAGATGAATAACACACAGGATACAGTAGCACCGATGACTACCACACAAGCTACAATTACACTGGCAACTACCACACAGAACACAACAACACAGATGAATAACACACAGGATACATCAACGCCAATGACTACCACACAGAATGCAACAATCTTGAATGGATTTGTAGCAGAATTGAATACAACAGAAGGAACAACCTCATCCGTCAAAACTATGACACCAACAACTGCCACAGACACAACTACTACCACACAAGTACAAATGACCACACCTGTACCAGAAGTGAATCTCTGTCAAAGCTATCAAACAATTAGTGATGAGACATGGATGTGGGGTAATAATGTTCTTGAGAATCGAAAATGTGACCAAAAATTTGAAAAGCCTGTGCGATTTGTCTCACAAAAAGAGAAACCTTTGAAGCTGAAAGAAGGCTGCACAAAGAAAGATTTCCCATTCGCTTCTTGTCAATCCAACGGTTTGACCTGGCTAGAGGGAGGACACCCAAATGATACCGATAGGGCATATGAAAGGTTTGTCTGCTTGTACACATACCCTAATCGGTTAGCACAACCACAAGATCAGGAATGCAGCTGCTCTACTCGACAACTCATACTGGTACAGAAATGTGAGGTTGCACAAGAGACCTTTTATGTATACCAATTATCTCCGTTAGTTTCATCAACTGACTATTGTCCTGCTAGATATTGTTTGGAAAAGCAAGGTTTGTATTTTCTGCTCTAGGGAATGATATTTTGAAATTGTTTCTGTATTGTATCTTGGTTAAGGGTTTTTGGGCCAGGTAGCGAAGGTATAATGTAGTCGGATGCTACAGACTCGGACTAGTACTTTTCATGCTGCGTGTTACATCAAGCGTTGTTATTGTTATTTCGAATGTTTAATGGCAAACAAATTTTGTTAACGCCAGAAACAGGAGACGCCCCAAAATGAAAAAGTCGTTCAACGATTATAAACACAAAAACAGAAACAAACATCCTGTGCAATTAGCAATGGCATTCATCGGGTATATATGAAGGGTGTTTATTGAAAAGGTTTTTCTGGGTGTTTATTTAGAAGCTTTTGCACCCGTTGACGCCACTGTTCCGCCCACAACATCTCCAACAGGTAGAAATACACATTTCTAATTTTTCATAAGTAGAGTCAATCTCAATGATAATTTAATTGCTGACTGTGCATGTTTGTTTAGATGTGATTGGTCTGTTCAACATTGAAAGCACGGTAAAGATTGAACAACCATTCGTAAACAATGTCGGGTTAATACAGAAAGATTATACAGACCGGTTATCGAAGATGTACAGGTTTTTAGTGAAAGCCACGCAACACGAGGTAAGAGATAAAAGGTTTTGATGACTTCCTAGAACACAACGAATTTTTTCAATGGAGAGTGTTCGGTATAGAAAGTTTCGATAAGCCACAAAACAGTCTGACGTAACAACGCTATTTATATCACTGTTATTTGACTACACGTTTTTTTATAAGCATCCAAGATCAGACCTTAGCAGAAATGTTGCTTAAAAATGACCATTTTTTAGCAGTAATGTTGCTTAATTAGTTGCTAGGTATTGATAAAAAAACATGTATTTCCAGTCTTGAAAACCTTCGCGTAAGCTTAAGTATCTAAGCACGTAGTCTAGGACACAGTACTGCAACCTAGTGTAGTGTAGTGTAGTGTAGTGTAGTGTAGTGTAGTGTAGTGTAGTGTAGTGTAGTGTGGCAATTTTAAGAAATGTACTGTAGTTATGTTAGTGCTGCATCATTTCAAAATTTCATGTTGCTAATTTAACTAAGATCTTTGTAGTACTGTTGCTTAACTTTTTGAGAAGATTTGCTAGTGTTGCTTTTAATTTGTTGCTTATAAAAAACCCGTCTATTCTTAAGTGTAAAACCAAAGATTTGATCCGTAAAATCGAGATGTGTGTGTTCA
Organism: Turritopsis dohrnii; assembly: GCA_027922465.2. Lineage (NCBI taxonomy): Eukaryota > Metazoa > Cnidaria > Hydrozoa > Anthoathecata > Oceaniidae > Turritopsis > Turritopsis dohrnii. The sequence continues at coordinate 181,257 of BQMF02000551.1, read as the reverse complement.
AACAAATAAAAAAAATTGTTTGATTTTAGCTGACGCAGAGGTTTTCAAGTGTCAAAGATGTGAAAAGCATTAAGATTTTAAAAATAAGGTTAGTAGCATGTTGAATCGGTTGCCATAATTTTTCTATCCTCCGCTAGAAAAACGATATTGACGGATAATCGATAAAAAGGGAATGATTTGTATAAATTGCAAGATCTCTCACTTTTAGTAAAGGCAGCATCATTGTACACTATCAGTTGATATCCGATAAAACCTTCAACGTCACCGAGTTATCGGAAGCAATTCGGAAAAGCACGAACAGCAAACTGGATGTGGCTTATACGGATGGAGAGTTCACTTTGACAGGAAGATTGGATAACTCTCCAGCACCGTTTCTTGGTACGTCTCAACTCTCCGTCACAGGTGTAATTTGATATAAAGGTTCTCGTGTGTCAAATCACGATCAGCTAAAACTTAAGTTAGTTTTCAAAGTTTTCTTTCTGAAACTCTGAGTTTGAGTGATGTTTCAATGGAGACCATGGGTTTTTATTGGTTTATTCCATGATACAGTTCATTTTTTTCAAATCATTGATGGAGTGTGTTTGTCTCGATCATGTTAGCTTAATGGTTTGATGTTTATCATCTTTGCTTGAAAAAACAAGGCATTCCCAATTATTTGCTCGTTTAGCCGGGCTTCCCAGACGAAAACAACATAGGTTTGACTGCAAACTTTAATAGTTGTGAATTAACCAAACAGTAGAAAATCTGAAGAACATAAGATTCAAGTAAAGTTTGTGTCGGTTTGAAGTATCATACAGTAAAATGATATCTCTAAATCTCACACAATAGACTGAGTACCAGCAGTCCTTTTAGTGGTCAGGCTTCGAAAAGGAATATCGGAAGCAATGGAATTCACTGTTTAAAGATCGTAGTAAATATCAAGTTTATTTTATTATTTATTTATTTATTATTTTATTATTAATTGTCTTTCAGGCACTTCCATATTTCACAATGGCTATTCGTCCTATTAAAATAAGCATTTCTAAATAAAGAAATAATTTATTATGAAAAAATATACCGTATAAAATATAATTTTCAAAAGACTGCGAACAGAATTGGAATCTTGTACTTGGTTGGAAACTTGGAGAAATTAAAAATTTGAAACTGACTAAAGTAAAAGTTGATTGGAACTAAATGATCATGGAACTAGCAGTATTGGTATTGATAAGACTTTAAATTAACTGATGGCTACCCTGAAAAGATAATGTACTAGAAACTTGGAGACTTGCAATATAGAAATTGAATTGGACGTGGTAATCTGGAGTGATTTCAAAAATTAAATGACTGGAATGTCACTGGTTTTAGTAACGAACCGCACAAAACGCTGAAAATATTGAACTAGCTAATATGGATGTGAAAAGTTAGAAATAAAATAAATAAGATTAAGTTGTTTATTGGGCATAATGTAAAATATATATACTTATCAATCGACAGACCTTCAGACAGCGACACAAAAAAGAAACTAACAGGTAAATCGGTTGGCAGATTAACAAAAGAATCGGACACAAACAAACTTGACTTACGATAATGATATTGGCTATGAGATTGGTTGCGATACTAAAATATTACTAAAATAAATAATATATTAAAAGTTTCGCCTCACTTTTACTTTGAACTATAATATATTTTTGTTGCTTAGCAACATTCACTTGTCAGAGAAGTTTATTTAAGGTGGTACAGGGAGGGTAACGAGCGAAACATTTGTAGTTGCAGCTGGGGTTTGCGGCTGGGGTTTTGGAGGTGCGGTAAGTCCCACCGAAGGGTGTCTGAAAATTTTGATTTTAAGAGTATTAAGGTGCCACACCTAGCTAATATGTGGTCTTTAATTATCAAAAAGCCTATCAAAATTTTCGTACGGCAACCGGTGTACCTGCTGTACATCCTGTTAATTTTTTAATAGCAATTAGAATCTTTGAAACGAGGCCATATTTGTTGCCTTACACATAACACCGTGACAAAACCAGCTTGGAAAGTCCGTTCAAAAGTGACGATAGACGATGTTTTTGTCTAGATTTTGACGAATGTGCGATTGATCTGTGCCACAAGAACGCATTGTGCACCAACTTACCGAACATTTTCTCTTATCGTTGCACCTGCAAACCTGGTTACCAAGGAGACGGATTGACATGTGATAAAGTTATTCACGAAGAAAGTCATGAGTGTAAGTCTTTTATTAAAGGTTTAAAGCAATAGCTTCTAGACGAGGAAAAACAATTGTCAATGAATCGTGAATGAATCCCATATGTTGGCCTATAACGTGCCGATAACTTCGTAAAAATTGCCGACAACTCCATAAAAATTGCCGACGACTCCGTAAAAATTACCAAAGATTCCGTAAAGACTGCCGATTATTTAATCCCACTTTTTGTTTCAGGGTCTGATGAAGCGATCATCATCGTGTCTGTTATGTTTGCAGTGTGTTTCGTTGTCATCGTCGCCTTGATTGCTTTCCTGTGCATTAAACGAGCCAAACCGTCGTCAAGGTAAGTGAAGCATGTGTCTTTGCACGCTTGCTCGTAAATTCTTAGAAGGGCTTGATTTTTAATTATTCACCCCACATGCGTCTTTCCCGAATTTCTGTTTAAACACTGAATTGTGGCCGAGTTTCATATCTAACCTCGATTTCATGCGATTGATTGTTTCACTGATTTAATAACTTTGTAACTTAAGTCTCTGTTCTTCCCAATTCCCATTCCAATAAGCTGTCGTGTCTAACCTCTCTTTTAATATTCGAACTACTTCAGTTCAGTTTGAAGGCGAGGTTACACTTGATAACTCGCCCATAATACAGCGTTCAAACAGAAATTCGAAAAGTGTTCTATTCTATTTTCAGCTATCATCTAATGCTATGCCTGTCTGAAGATCACTGCGATTAAGAGCATTGTTATATAAATAATGTGTATTAAATAATGCACTCCTGCGCAGTGATTTTTCATCTATCATCTAATACCATGCCCGTCAGAAGATCACCGCAAATAAGAACATTTTTATATAAATTATGTGTATATTTCTATGGAAATGCACTCCCGCGCAGTGATTTTCAAAAATTTTGCTCACTGCGTAATCGGTCTTGATTTTGATTTTCACTGAAATTTAATTTTAAGTGATTTCAAAGAAGGAGATAATGGATGTATGCGTAATTTTGTTTTTTAGTTACAACACTGGGATGGGTAAACACGGGTATGATAATTATTACGATTCCAAGAAAATAGAAGCTGATGAAAAGAATATCAGGTTACAAATGTATATGTCAGCAGATCCCTCACCGCAACAAACAAGATATGACAAAGTGCCGGCACCGATGAACTATGAGGTAAATATTTTCTAAAGCCTCTATTTACTTTACGTAGCTGATCTAACTATGTGGTGAGATGTGTTATAAACGCAGCTGTCTAAAATATATTTGACTTGGTTTATTTCATGCACTTTTGACGGGTTTAAATTGAAACCGTTTCTCATGGATTTGTATGTCGGAGTTATATTTCGACCTTTTTGAAATCACTACACTGCACTCAAGAGTCATTTTTGAAAAATGAGATTTTGTTGCAATGATAAGCATCCACAGTAATGTTTAAAAGTTTCATCGAACTCGTCAGTGTGTACATCAGGCCTTACGATGGACTGGTATGAATTTTTATTTCAGGCGGATGAAAAGCAGAAGGGCGTGACAACAATGCAGATGTGAATGTATGACGACATCATATAACCTCGTTTTGAGGTTTCATGAACAGTCTCGAGATTATTTCAACAATATCATGCTATATCAATATCTATGTCTTCTCACAATTTGCATGGCTACTCTAAGTTTACGCCCCTGTTTTAATGCCTCCTCTGATCAACGCCCTTCAATATGCGCCCAATTAGATTTTGAAATAAATCTTATAATCTTCCGATCGTGACTTGAAACTGCAAATTTTAGCACAGCTGGTTATCACATTTCCAAATAACTTATCTTTCAAACCCGACCAATACATTGCCGGAAGAAAGTTGTGTGGATGATTGAGTTTACATTTTCCTCGTTTTTCAAAAACATTTATAATAGTTTTCACCGAGACGTCTGGGATTATCCAGTAAACTTTCTTCTATAAAAAATCTAGGAAACATGTTTCATGTAATTTCTGTATATATTATAATCTGCATTATTTTACCCCATGTGTCTTCATGAAACAGGGGCAGAACAGGGGGGTGGCCTTATATTCTACACGTATTCATTTCAAATTTTGTATAAAGTTTATGAATAAGGAATTTCGTCAAATTTTATGTTGTTGATTTATAACCCAATACGAAAACAGTCGAGAAAAAGAAATGTATAAATCTTGATGACCTTTTGAAATTCTTTTGACGTCTATTTGATTTCTAAAATGCACAAGCTTCCTTATCACACCCTCCAGCCGCATTCGCCACTTTTGTCCGACAAAGGTTTCTATAATAAACGTGCAATATTTGAAACTGGTAATGTAGGATTGAAAAAATTGTTTTTTACCTGATTTTTTTTCAGGGAAGAACCTTTTTACAGCCTGGTGCAGAGACCTGGCGATGACGACGATTGCGACGCTTAAAATTCAGTGTAATCGTCGTAATCGTCGCAATCGTCTAATATGAACACGTCAAAATCGTCATAGACGCCTGGCGATTTCGACGATGAATTATCGATAATAACTCTGACATTTTAAAATGTGAAAATATTTTTTTTGGTCAGGGGTAACTTGCAAACCAATATGAACATTCAACTAAAGTTGAAGATGCTATTAACCTAATGTTACACAACCATTACTACATACAGGATACTGCGTGTAACATGTCAAGAAGAACCAATAATATTTTTGGAGACAAGAATGTATTGATGAAAAAAAAATGTATAATCTCAATTCCTCCTTAGCAAAACCTTATAAATCATGGTATAATTCTAATAGTCTAATCGAATATTTTCATCTTGAAAAACTCGTAATTTTACAAAGCATTTGAAAGAAGAAGAAAGCTTTATTGAAACATCTGGATTAATGAGAGCATGGATATCATATGGGGAGGATAGGTGGTTTGACCGTACGCAATGATTTTCAATACTATGACACGAATTCAAAAAGTTCAAAATTATTTCACAACACGTGCTGTGTTACACTAGCCTATAGCAACGCTAAAATAATAAACCTTTTCATGAAATACATCATTGTATACATCGCCTCGTTTCTAAGTTTATGGATTATTACATGCTTAATCTTACTGAAACAGTTTCGTGAAAAAAAGTTGTTTTTTTCCTTGAGGTGTATTGAAATTCAGTTTGAAAACGAGACGTTGTTTGTTGTGACGTAATTCATGAGAGTTCTATACAAAACAGCAACAACCTCATTTTCAAGTTGTACAATTATAACATTTTCGCTTTATGGAAGTAAGCAATATATCAGTGAGTGGGGGAGATTTTTTTTATCATTCTTAAGTACGTGTATAGTTAAAGAAATAAATAAATAAATAGAAACGAGTGGTATTTAAGAAAGGGAGCACAGAAAAGCATGAGGAGATGTCAAGGTTTGGTTGAAGCAAGTGGTTTGAAGCCTCTGCATGCATATGATTAGCCCAAAATAGGTTGTAGAAATGGATTGGTACCTAAAGCACGGACAAACAAATAAGAAGACATAATTTTCAATACGAGGCTAAACTAGAAAAGAATGGAGGACTTCGATATCCACGTCATAACTTATGAAACATATCTAGCCTCGTTTCTAAGTTGATTGAAGCAGTTATCTTTTAAAACATGAAAGGCTAGATTCATCTCACACATTTTTCTTTCACATTTCAAAAACAAAGCATCAGAAGACATTCTCTTCCTAAATAAATTCCATGATGACGTTAAATGTTTCCATGTCTCGATAAATAAATAATTATAAGTAAAGATTTGTAGCTAAACAAATTTAAATGTCAAGGTTAATTTCTTCTGTACGCACATCCCTCCCACATTCCACCTTATATACACCATACCACAAAATAGCTTCCTTATAACATGGAGGTAGAAAAAAAATTTTTTTCTAGCTCCATCCTTATAAGAATTCAACACGGGTAAATCGCAGTAAAAAAATGGCTTTAAAGTAAACATGAGATACCCCTATTATGTAACCAAACATGACCAACAGGGAAACGAGCTCGGGATGAATTTCCGATGAGGTTCCTTCCAGATCTTAGTGATTTCAAAAGTATAGGTTGAAAACGAGGCAATGAATATAGGGACTCTGCGTGAGAAACCACTTGAGCTGATCTTAGATGTCTTCATCATAATTTATCTGACGTGACTTTGGTAGCGTTCAACTCAGGCGCATTAAATGACAACAGAGTTAAAGTTTCCGGTGACTTGAAAAAGAGGCTAGTTAAATAACTGTTATAGCTGTCTTCAAACATGACCAACATGAAAACGAGGTCTGCATTCAGCGAAGCCTGAATACAGTTCCTGATCAATTTCTGCTGAGTCTTTTTTTTTACAACGATCACAGCCTCGTTCCAGATCTTAGTGATTTGAAAAGTATAGCTTGAAAACGAGGCAATGAAAATAGGGAGGCAGTTTCACAATACAATGGACATTTTATTTCAGACTTCTTCATGTTCAAATACAAAACATGAACAACACTTCACGTTCAATAATATTTCTTCCATAAACCAAACATGACCAGATTGCAAAGCACAAATTCATAACCTTTAATGCAGCGACTCTGCTGGGGGTCTGCGCACTTGTTCATAAATGTTGCCGGCTGTGTGTGTTATAAATAAGTTTCTTTGAAGAGGAAAACACCATGCTATTGTTAAAACCTTTATAGAACAGTGAAACTTTTCAAAGTCAACATCAGGTATGGTTAAAACATAATGAATCAAGTAGCGACTCTGCGGGGGGTCTACAATTGCTTAAACTGTGAAATAAAAAATTTCGTAAATAAATAAATAAATTCTAGACTCTTCATGTATAAACAGATAAAAACCTTTCTGACTTAAAAACAAAAACTTGTAACAAAACTCAAACACGAAACAGAAACGATTTTTTCTTACACTAGCGACTCTGCGGGGGGTCTTTTCTTCTATTAGATAATTGCATCAACTGTATTTGGAGTCTGGACACGAAGTTAATATAAGTTAACATATATGATTAATTAAAAATGAATTAAGTTCATCAATAAATAAATAAATTCAAGAATGAAAACTAAACAAATTGAAACGAAAGTTTTTTGCGTTAGCGACTCTGCGGGGGGTCTTTCTTTCAATAGGATAATCGCATTAATTGTTTTGGAAGTTTGGGTACGAAGTTGGTGAATTAAGATGATAATTATAGTTGTCTTAATAACAGAAAGTGTTTTAATATGTGTAAATAAATAAATTTAAATATATACAATTAAAAAACGGCATCACGGATGGTTCCTACAACAAAAACAAAACTTCATTAGCGTGTTGTCATGGTAAACGATAGGAAACTTTTCATTAAAATAGTCTTTTCCATCCAACTTTTTTCTGATAAAAACATTTAAATGAAATATTTACTTACTGTTAGTGTTGAAGAAGAAATTCCTTTATTCGTTTCTTCTTTTCATCGCCACCTCTCAACTGACACGCCACATCATATGCAGTTTCGCCATCTTTATTTTTAATATGACGATCTGCTCCGTGACGTATCAGGAGTTCAACACATTCGAAATAACCAAACAGTGATGCCCAGTGAAGTGGTGTGTAGTTGTAGTCATCTTTTTTGTTGATGAGATGAGGTGCGGATTTTATAAGGAGGGAGAGACAATCGAAAGAATTATAGAATGCAGCTAGATGAAGTGCTGTTCGTCCAGTGTAGCTCGTTGCTATTATATCTGAACCTCTCTCAAGTAATAATCGAACAATCGATGGTTTGTTGTGATAAGAAGCCTCCATTAAAAGTGTCCATCCATCATCCCTCCTCATCTTCACGATCGATGGAGAGATTGTGAGATGGTGTTCGATGGATGACACGTCGCCATTTGGGATAAGACGTTGAAGATCTGAATGAAAAATAAATGATAAAATGAATGAAGAATAATCGAAATAAAAATAGATTTTAAATGGAAAGAAATTCTAAACAACTAATAATTAATAATTATAACAAATAAAAATAAAAAGTAAAACTAAATAAAAAAAGGTTTTAGAATTTATCAGAAATTTTGTGAAATGACAATGTTCATTTTGTGGGATTATCTTCTAAACCAATCAAAACAACTGACGTTTTATGATGTGTACCTCCCCCTGGTGGTACGCAGAGGTGACGCAAGTGGAGTAGGTGGTTGTGGAACGCCTTGAATGGGTGTACTCACCACCTATGACGTCATAGAAAAACTTAATGACGTGTATCTCTTGAAGTGTTCGTCACAGACATATGGTTCTATATATCATTTTAATCAGCTTTTCAAGATCTAACTAAAATTTTAAAGCGAAATGAATCTTCATAATTTCTGTACGTTCTGGATCCGAAAATTGGTAAGCCAGATACGTTTCCAATTTGAAATGTGATCGAGCAATAGAAACATTAAATGAAATGAATTTTCGAAATTTCCATTTGTTCAAAAGCAGATCAGCATCTGAAAATATTCTACATTCTTGCCAACCATGCTAACGCGAGTGGAATCGTTGAAAATTGTTAAACCAAAATAATCACGTAACATCTACAGAAATGAAAACCCGATCAAAGATTTTTTTACCTTGTTGCTAAAGATATTTGTATGAGAAGTTAGAACATTTGTTTATTCAGATTCAAACATATGAATAATTTAAAATCAATAACACCAGCACCACCGATGCTTACAAGTCTTCAATCCAACTGAACGACGAGAAAATAATCGAACTATACTTGGCGGGAAGAAAAAGAACTTAATCTATTGTCATTTTATTCGAAAATCTACACAGGCAGAGTTAATAATGTTCGAAACTTATATATGGTTCAAATCACATGACAAAAACAAAAGAATGACATGAAAGCAACTTGGAAGGAGAGAGGACTTCGGTTAAAACTGAAAAAGCGAGGACATTTAACATTCATTTCATTAAACAGATTTATTTAAAAAATACGTTATCACCGCTAGAAAAAAACTCCAGAGATACTATCGAAAAAATATAGTTCTCTAAAATCGAAGTTTGCATAGAGCTTAACATCAAAATTAGCGATAGTGGCCGAAAAGCGAACTTGTTGGACGTTTTAGGGTTTAGATATTGTAAAATCGAAAACACGAGGTCTATTCGTGAAAGTGCGAAACCTTTCAAACAGCTTCATAATTTACGATTTTGGAAAAACACTCATTTTTCAAGCTTTAACGCCCATTAACGCAAACACCCTCTTCGCAATTAAGGAATTTATGAATCTCTTATGAATTGCAAAAACAGTTTCATTCCGTTATCTAGGGTATCCCCTAAACATTGTCCAGAGGACACAACGAAGCCAAATCAGTTGAGTCAGGCAAAACTAGACGGTTAAACGACAAGTTCTATTACGATGTATCAGCTAACTTAACATTCATCACATTCTAAAGTTTTTTTACAATCAGAAGATATATGGCTACAACGTACAAATTTTGGATATTGATTTCCATGACTATAAGAATTTACATAGAACATTCACGATTCTGTGCCAATGGCTTTCAAAGATTTTCAGTACTAGTTAAAGTGAACTTCATGAATTAAGGACATGTAATTAGAGAAACAATAGATACATACAAACGAAGCGAAAGTTTATTACAAGTCAATTAATACTGTGTTTAAACAGGAATATGGGAAAGATCTGTTTCATTTCTTTTTTACCTGTTAACAATAAACATTGTTTGAGAAAGACTTTCTCAACTGGTCTCCTTTCTGTAATCAGAGAACATACTGATAAGTAGAATTTCTTCATGTAATATTTGCATGAAAACACATATTCTATATTCTAAGTTTTGCAGAAAACAGAATAGTTTACGTAGCCTCATTTATATCGAAAATCTTAAGTGTAAAATTGACTATATCAAATAAATGATACATACCAGCGAAAGTGTATTCTTTAGATATAGATGACGTAGCTTCCGTGTTTGATGGTTGGCTATTAAGAAAAAGATGAAAACATTAGCATTAGCGGAACTACTTAAACATGTAAACAAAGTGCTGATGGCTAAACATCATCACAAGCATTTTATGTGAAGATTTCCTCTGTTAATTTTATAAAATAAACAAAATAAAATAAAGTATACCTTCTAACATTACTCGATGAGGACTCCTTAGGAGGTGCAGATGAGAGCGGAGAAGACGTAGTTTGACTAGGCAAGTTTGATGGTTGACTATAAAAAAACAACACCATTATATAAGCATTGTGCCAAACTTCCAAGAAAGCTACCTCAATAATATAAAGAACAGTGTTGAGAACAAACAAAGTATACCTTCGAATAAAATTCGACGGGTAATGTATCTCAGCTGGTGCAGACAGTATGCCTCCATATAAACTGATGGCGTGTATTACAAATTTACATGTTAGTTGATTTTCTATAGTTAATTGGACTCTGTTGCCATGGAAAAGTGGATGCATGATATCGTATTCTTCACTAGCTTTCGATGTATCTACCGACATTTTCGTTCTTGCCACTTGAAAGGAATTGTCAGGATGAACCCAGGTGAGTTCTATGGAATTATCAGATAACATTTGCCCCTGAAGTTCTTGTACAGGTTCTGGCTGCATGAAGCTGAAGACACAATTGATAAACACTTTCAAATATAACTATACTAACATGCTGTGTGTACGTATACTTGGATCAACAGAAAGTGTTCAGAATTCAAAGTGTTCAAAAGCAACAGGAACATAAATAGACCGAAACAAAACCTGAAAACGTCAAATATTGTTCCTACGCCATAACTGAAACGAAATATTTCAGGAAATATTTATATTTCAAAAGTTCAAAGATGATAATGAAAACTGCCTTTCAATAAATAAAGGAACAACTGAATACCGTAATGCAGCATTTTCATCTGCCTTTGGCTTACTTGGCACCTCAGCTGGTTCGCTAACTTTGCAATATTTCTTGTGATGGGGATGATTTTTGTTGATTCTGATGGTAGTTATCTTTGACTCACTGCAGAGAGAGGAAACAGTGTGTGGAATCTTTTTGTCTTGACTTTCAGTCAGTAGATATGAATAAATCTCCAGAAAACCGTTGTCACTGTCATGGCATAACTTCTTCACAACATCACCCATCGATTCTCTTTCATTTCCAATATATAATGCTTCATCATAAGGATAAGGAACAATAAGGACTAAATGATCAGTGCACCTCGAAATCTTCTCAATAAAAAACTGCCTTTTAAAATGTTCCTTTGGGTCAATAAGGACAACAAGTTCTGAACATTCCAAGCCTCTACATCCACTATAATCAGTCAGTACCGTTTTTCTATTAAATGTCATTTCGTTGAAAGATTGGTCATCCGAAGCGCCAGGTATGTAAAGAGTCCATTTCTTTCCTAAACTAGTCAACGCAGAGGAACACATTCGGTATTCATTTTCATCATTACATATGATCATTCGTTTCTCGTTTCTCCTTCCTGCACTGTAGACGTGGCATTGCAAAGCTAGAGACAACAAAACTGATTTCTCCATAGCCGATAACTCTCCTTGTTGATTAAGAAATACCAAAACTGGTTTACGACCATTGATATTATGTCCACAGTCCACACACTGTTGGAAGATAAAATTGGTTTCGACAACTGCATTTGAACCTTTATACTTCTCCCCATTTTCATAAGCGACTGAATCAATCTCGTCTGGATTTGAATGCTGAACCTGCAGGTCATTCTGCACTGCGGGTAAGTGTGGTATGCCTAAGGATGGTTCTGATACTGTTTCAGTTCTTGTGCTAACATTAACAGGACTGGGAATTTTAATTGATCGACTGTGGATATTTCTTTGACAGGAATCTGATATCTGTGGTGGCTGCAAGACTCTATTTGGAAGAGAAATTCCTTCTGCTGATAATTCAATGATTTTAGATACTTTTTTGGTGGTGCGCATTGATAATGATAACGACATTACTTCCATTCCACAGTCATTATAACATTGGAAAGACTCGTGTTCAATTCTTTGGTTACCAACAACAGTAGCACGCCTTTTCTCCATTGAACGCATCGAAAATAAAATATGGGATTTGTCCAGGGATACTTCATTTTGTTTGAAGATGTTTTTCAGTGCAAGTGCTTCTACTGCATTGATGACTTCAGCATCAAGCTCATCAACAATCAGATGAAACCTCCTGCCTGAAGATTTCGCCTTCTCTATCATGGCCAGCAGCATGTTTGAAGCAGTGAAAGGAATCTTTCGACTTCGGTTTTCACAAATTTGCTCAAATTCCTGTGATAGCCACATTTCTACATCTTTACAATTTCCAAAAAGGACATTTGCGTTTCCAGTACGGCCAGCTTCTTTTATTTTCTGGAAAACATCTTCAAAGCCCTTCAGGAACAAACTATCGTTGTCAAATAAGACAAAGTATATATCTACAGGCTCTGTTGCATACTTCACTAAATGTTCGAGAAGATACCTTGTCACTACAGACTTCCCTGTGCCATATCCACCTGTCACTATTTTCCACAGTTTCTCATGGAACACAACTTTTAACTGCTCTTCAGTCAGCCACATTAATAATATCTTTTCTGTCACTGTCCCAAAAATGATTTTTGGCACGATTTTTTTGATTGCAAGGAAACTGAAGATGTAACTCACTCCAAGCATTATGGGTTGGAGACTTTGGTTTGCATCATCAAGTCGTTTCGGTGCGACATTGTCAATGTAGGAATGTAAATCAAGAAGTTTGTCTGCCAAATCCATTTCAACAATATCATCTCTGTTTAGAATAAGAAGGTTTTCACATTGATGTTCAATTTTTGATGCAGCTACTACGTTGACGTACGAGAGGTCTTCTCCAAGAAGTGGACTGAATACATAGAAAAATAATCGGTAAAAGATATCACCAGCCTTCAAGTCTATCAAGGCTCCTTCTTCACTGTCAGCTTCACTGTAATGTACGATGAAGATGCATTGCTTCACATAATCAAACACTAGAAATTGTTTTTCTTCAGCAATTGATGATTGTTCAATTCGCAGTTTATCACATATGTCAGTAAGATCAAGATAAAGCATCTTACAATGTTCAATAAGATTATAGTCTGTTATCAAAACTGTATTGGGTAATTCAAATTTTGTTGCAACATCATAAAGTTTCTTTCTACACATATATGCTGGTGGAAACCTAATATTCTGATTAAGCAAGTCAGTAACATCAATGCTGAAGTAATCTGCAAAAAAGTTTCTGCATTTCTCAGTGTAGTCACCAAACGACAATTTCGTGGTGGACAGTTTACCACTAGTGACAATGCTGACTTGCTCTGGCCTTTCTATCTTCGATAAATCCAACTTCTCATAAAAATCTCTAAACGCTGAATGGGTTAAGACTCCAGGCTTTGTGCGAAAAACAGATGTTTCTTCTTGGCCATCAGTAACTAAAATGATCAAAATAAATTGAAAAACAAAATTATAGGCAATTATCGCAAAGTAATCACTAAAGAAGAAACGGGAAAGAAAAACATGTTGCCAGTTTGTCTTTCAAAACTTTGATGTCATAACTGCTAGAAAAATTCATGAGTGATTTGGAAAATTTTAGAAATACGAAAGAATTTCGTAAAGTCCACAAAAGATAATGGATGTTTACTTTCCATTACTTCAAACCTTGTGTGGTTCTACCTGGGTTTTAGAAACAAACAAATCGAAAAATTTATAAATTAAATCGAAATGTCTCAATTATGGATCCAGGGTTAGGCAAAAAAAGTGGAGGAGTACAATGCTAATAATTTCTTTTCAGTGTTTATCTGTAATTAGTTAAATGGCACGTTTTTCTATTCTTCTCCTAGATGACACAACGCTCCTCCTCAAATTTTGCCTAAGCTCTAGATCCACCTATGAATGTTTACTTATGTTTTTTTTCTTCAAACTTCCTTTTCAGAGTTAAGTGATTTAAGTGTGATAATAAAGTCATACGCTATGTATTCATGTAGTATGGAATAACTGAAAAATACAATCTTACCAGAAACATAAGATTCTAGGTTGAACGGCTTGGTCCGACTAATATTATATAAAAAAAAAAAAATATGTCATTTCATGTCATTTCAAGTGATGCTGAGATCCATTGGAGGAGAAAAGATCAGAAATGATCTGAATACAGCAGTTACGGACTTTCCTGGCATCACATTATGATCAATGTAAAACAAAACTGATCACCGTGTGTTGCAGGCCCTTCATTTCTAGGCTCATTTTTGCAAAAATTCTGTTCAATGCAAATGTGATGTAAAGCAGTTTTTAATGTTCTATGTTAATTTTATGCCAGTGAAAACCATGTCTTGTATGTCTTGTATGCGTGATGTTCTATTGTTGCTACTGTACTGTCATGAGGGAATTATTATGTGTTAATTACTTTACCGTAATTGTTCGAATAAGCGCCCCTTTCAAATAAGCGCCCCCCCCCCCCCCCCCCCCCTACCCCCACCCCTTCTTAAGAAAATAATTTTCTCGAATAAGCACCTTCTCTTGCAAAATTTTAGCAAATCGTTTGCCTTTGGTTGTTGCTTTTTATTTGGCTGGTACGACCAAGCCGATTTCTCTTTTTTTTCCGAGAACTTCTGCCTCCAAGTAGTTTTCATCCTCTCCAGTTGTTAGAAAATGATTTAAAAGTTGTGTAATTTCAATCGGTACATGTCCAACTAGAGCATCGTTACCATCTGTCCTTTTGTAAACACCTAAAGCATACTTGTCAAAGGTTAACGCTTCATCTCTCGGGTCTGGCTTACAATTAAGTTTCTCTCCAATAAATGGAGTCCAGCAATCTTTATAAACATGGTGTCCGCGAATAGGCCCTGTAAATTCTATCTTGTAAACCATTTCAAAACTAAATTGTAGTCCTCTTGCACAAGCCATTTTTCACCTGGAATGCAAAGCAAGCATAACTATGCCAATCAAAGAAGACATTGCAGTGTATATTTCTTGTTTGAATGCAAAATAAAACATTTGAATTCTATAATATTTTGAACAGAACTGCTTTTAGTGAAGCATATTTTTGCATCGCATTTATTATTGGTAACATGGCGAGTCAAGATCAAAGTAATAATTCGGCTCTTTGTCACAAAGGAGAAAGCTTGAAAAGTTATACAGCGGCGTTCAAACTGAAAGCAATTCAATACGCTGACCAGTTTAACATGTCTGCCAGACATTTTGGTGTTGATCGAAGAATGGTCGCTCGTTGGGTTTCGAAACGTAATAACATACAGGCTCAGACAACTGCAGCGAAAGGAAAAGAAAAGAAAAGATTGCCTGTTGGTGGAAGGAAACCTTTAAGTGAGGAACTAGAAGAGAAGGTATTGGACTGGGTTTTAGAAAGAAGGTCTAAAGGATTACGTGTTTCCCGCATCCTTATCACGAAAAAAGCATCAGTTTTTTTCAAAGAAGTGGAAATCTCAAACAAAACGGATTTTTCTGCCAGTGAAGGTTGGTGTCGCAATTTCATGACACGAAATGGCTTGTCGTTGTGCAGAAAGACGTCTATCAGGAGGACCCGGATATGGTGATTTCTAAACTTGTAGCGTACATGTTACGAATTCGAAGACTGCGTTCGCAGCACAACTACACTATGGATAATATCTATGCCATGGACGAAACCCCCGTTTGGACTGACATGGTCTCGTCTTCAACTGTTGAAAAAACTGGATTGAAAACTGTAACTTTAAAATCAACAGGCCATGAGTTGGATAACAGTTTGTTTAACTGCTCAAGCAAATGGAAAAAAACTTAAGCCATTTATCGTATTTAAGGCAGCAAAGCGAGATGTCGAAAAGCTTAACAAGGAATTCCAAGGAAAATGTATCATCGCCTCGTCAGCTAATGGTTGGATGAACTCTGAGCTGACGAGTCAGTGGATAGATCAGGTACTCGGCATGTTCTCATTCACAAGGTGTTTACTGGCATGGGATACATATTCTTGTCATATCGAAGATTCCGCGACCAACTCGTTAAAAAACAAAAAAATTGACGTAGTTTTGATTCCGGGTGGCTGTACACGTTACATCCAGGCACCTGATGTTTCGTGGAATAAGCTATTCAAAAAACACTGTGCTGAATTTTATGACGAATGACTCTCAAAAACGGGTTTAAACGAAGAAACCGATTGCAGCAATTTAAAGGCACCTCCAAGAAGAGAAGTTGTTTTGTGGATTCTCAAAGCCTGGGAGAAGTTGTCCAAGAAAATTGTACAAAAATCTTTCGTTTCGTGTGCATTATTGTGTTCGACCGATGGGAGTCAGGATAATGAGATCACCTGCTTTAAAGAAGGTCAGCCTTGTAGCGAAGGGTGCTCTATGTTTGAAAAGCAATTAGGGTATATGAACACTCCTGAACTGAACCCATTTGTTCCTGATGAAATCGATATGGCAGATGCCTGTCCTAAGGAACTAATCGTCGATGAAGACCATGAAAGTGACGAGGATATTGATATTTTGGTGTAACAATTAATGCATTTTTTTCTTCCAAGCGTGATTTATATTTTACGAAAATACAAAAAAATGTTTCTTATCTCGAAAAGCAGGAATAATTTGTAGCAGTAAAAGTTTCTTAAGTTTTGAAGATTCTAGTACTAGGTTCCTTATAAACCGGTTTATTATAAAAACGACAACGTGTATTTACGTGACAGATGTAAAACATGTGAAAAAGAACGTTGATCTTTGAATTTTTAATCCTTTTTTTTCGAAAAATATTTATAAGCACCCCTTTCGAATAAGCGCCCATCTCGAATAAGCGCCTCCCTTAAAAGCAGAAAAATTAAATAAGCGCCCTGGCGCTTATTCGAATGATTACGGTATGTTAATTACCTTACAGTTGTAATACAGTTGTTTTTCTCATTTTTTCTCTCTTCACTTCACATCAAACCTCTGTCACAGCAGGTCAATTTTTGATCATTTCAACAACATCCAAGCACATAATCAGTTTTCACATGGCAAGCTGGTGAGTTTATGTTAATACTTTTATGTTCGCTTCAATATCTAATTTATGTTATTTTCAAAAACAGTTTCAATGTAAAATTTTCAGTTATATTTTTGTATTTTTGTTTAGTTTGAACATACACAACTAAGTTGAAACACTTGTGTCCTTTGTTTTGTGCCTTCTATACATCTAGGTATAGACGTAATGTTCAACGATATTCGCCGCGTCTTCTCTGTTGATTCTAATGAGGATATTAAAGAGATTTAATACAGTAGAGTCTTCTGTTGTCGACCAATCGTTAAGCACGCTCTGCGTCGGGTTTAGAGGATCCAACTTGAAAACACCATGTCCTGTGTAATTCCCAGGTGACCGGCTAAAACGATCCAGTTATTCTCCTCTCAGGATTAAGTTTGATTTAGAATTACATTCAAACAGCAATGAAGAAGAATAGCCTTCAAAGGAGAAAATCAGTTATCAACTTTTTGATTCAACTGGTGAAAAAGGAACTCTCTGGCGTGGCAGAGTTATCAAACCTCATACAAGACATGTCTTTGTCAGTCCTAAACAACAAATCAACCAATCAGATGTAAGTCAGTTATTTATCAATTATCAATCCACCCGTGATGACATCATTGATTTTATGGACGAGAATCAGTTATAAGTCCAGTGGATCTCTACACGAAGGTGAAGCCATTTTAGACAAAATAAAAGGCATGAGGTCAAAATATTGTACCACAATCATCGAAATTCAAAATACCAGTCCCAATTTCCACCACGATTATGGCAAATCCTTTGAAAATGATCTCGTGGAAATCAAAAGATTCATCTATCACACCAATTGTCGTCAAGGCAATACGTGCTTCAGAAGGTGATGTTAAATCTGAAGAACAAGAAATGGAAAGCAGTGCCTTGGAATTTCAATTACGCATCATCAATGAATCGATGAAAGAATTACATATCGAAACAAATGTAGAAGTATCCAACCTCATTGATGCAGAAATAATAAGGAGAAAGAAGGAGATACCCGAAATTCGAAGTCGTATGGATAAAATATTATCTGATTTGAATGAATTGCTAAAGTCGTCAAAAAAACGATGTACAAATAGATGATGTCAAAGAAAGATATGCAAACATTCAATTATCAATTCAGCAGTACTTTGAAGCGTTAAAGCTAAACTTTGATCAGCGAGACTTAAAGAAAGAAAAGCTTTTTCATGAGAGCAAAGTAAATATCAAACTATTAAAATTCAAAGGCTATAATTCATATACAGACATTGACACATTCCAAGAGAAAAGTGAATGACATTCAAATCTTTACACAGAGTGAACAACCTAGTACTGCAACCTAGATTAACAACCAAGTTTAACAGTTTTAAGATACATGTTGTAGTTATGCTAGTGCTGCTCATTTCAAAATTTCATGTTGCTAATTTATCTAAGATTCTTCTAGTACTGTTGCTTAACTTTTTGAGAAAATTTACTACTAGTGTTGCTTATAAACTAATGATCCTACATTGTTGATAAGCTAATTGATTGATCAGCAAATTTGGCACTGTTGTGATGTTACAATTTCCCGGTGAAGTTTCGATCAGTGTTTTCAAGATAGCCACATTATTCACAATGTTATGACTGTATGCAAAAATTTGCTACAGCTTTTAGGTATACTTCCATCTCTTTATTAATGAATTCTAAAAATCATGGTAAAATGTAGGTTTTAAAAGAAATTTATATCATTGTGTCTTTAAACTTAAAGGGCCTAAACTGACAAAATATAAAATCATGACCATCACAAAAATAACAAGGAACAATATCTATCAATCCAAGAATTATAACTAAATGTTCAGGGCTGAGAATTCTAAGAATGCTGGATCTACAAACAGCTCTGACATTTAAGAAACTTTCATCAACATGTCTTTAATAACAATACCATTTTAATATTAGAAGATTTTGATTTAGTATTCTTGTTGACAGTCAAACTTTGAGAACAATGTGTCAAATACTGTGTGGGAATCTCATGTCAAAAAAGACAAAAACATAACAGAAACAGAAACAGAAAATGTATGTTATGGAGCTTGTAAAAACTGATTCAATAAATGTTTGTAAAATACATAATTACGTAAATCATACCTTTCAGAATTTACACCAAAGAATGCTATAATTAAGAATGAGAAAATGTGGCTTTAGTAAATAAAGACTATCAGTTGTTTATAAAACATAAAAGATAATAAAGGATAAAAATACAGATTTAATTCAAAAGTAGAAACCTTCATATTACCTTGGTCAATATCTGCAACAACTTGACCTGCATCTAGATACGTCAATACATTCTTCAGATGGGCCCACGTAGTTTGAGATTGATAGTTTGATTCATCCCATTTGCATAGCACTTGGAATAGCCTCTCTTTCACATCATCAGGGTAATCCATTCTTATGGCTTGTACTTCATGGTATTCAACAAGTAAATGACCAATGACTCTCTCAAGATAAGG
This sequence comes from Turritopsis dohrnii, assembly GCA_027922465.2. Taxonomy (NCBI): domain Eukaryota; kingdom Metazoa; phylum Cnidaria; class Hydrozoa; order Anthoathecata; family Oceaniidae; genus Turritopsis; species Turritopsis dohrnii. The sequence continues at coordinate 161,712 of BQMF02000551.1, read as the reverse complement.
CAGTCGTCTTGAAATTTCGATGAAAATTTCTTTGAATGTCCTTGATTTTTCTTCTGCACTTTGAAAACAGTCATCTTCCAGCGTGCCTATAATAAAAATAACAGTCAAAAGTAGCATAATACATTTCATTTAGTCACATTTGGGACTTCTTGTACCATCTTCAAATCCAATCCACTGCTTCGCTATAGTCTAATTTATTATCCATTCACATCCTCATACCATTAATGGATAAAATTTGGAACCAAGAAAATTCACACCAAGAGAAGATGAAGGAAGTCTTATGTCAAGATCAGTTTCAAATTTCCTATAAAAACCTTTATACCAGTCACATTAATCAATGTTTGGAAATCCTGAGCTCTTAGATATAGTATAACTATGATAAAGGGACTGACCTTCCTTAAAGTCTAAACACTGAGAACTGATAATAATCATAATGTTTTATAAGGGTAAGATGACAAAGTGATGAAAATTTTCAGATGTACACACTTCCTCAGAGAAACATTATTAATATGCGTTGTAAAATTTATTAACAGGTTTTCTTCAAGACAGGAGCTTGTTTTTTGGGAAGAAGTAAATAAATCTTTCCCTAGGTATTTTTCTCTTACTATTTTGAAACAGTTTTCCCTGCTCATAACAACAAACATATTTGTGAACAGTATTTCTTATATATGCTCAAAATCAGGGAGGCTACACAGAGGTATGAAAACATGTAGGATTATGCAGAACGGTTTATTATAAAATCTGCTCTGCAACCCCATGAACCATTGGGTATGTATTTATGCGTTACTTATAGGGACGCTATTCTTGAAAACATAAGCATAGTAAAACAATCTTTCAACATTCCGGTCGTCTTGTTTCTTATAATAGCAATGTAAAATTGAAATATTTTCATACCTCCTAGAACTGGTAGCTTTTCCAGTTGTTCCCTAGTGATGATGTGGACCTTGAGACCACAATTCCTCAGAGTCTCGTTAACAAATACTAAAAAGTTTTCATCTTCCCAGTTTGATACCCGATGTGCTATCATGTATGCAAAACATTCGAGAACTGCTCTCTCATGTTTACATTGGTGAAACAGCTCATCCACCTTGTGTTTATCATCATATAATAAATCTTTACAAAATTTCTTTTTGTCTACAGATGTTTGTGCACAAAGTCGTTGATCAACAAGGTATGCAATCCAGAGCTCTGTAAGAAAAAAAGCATTTTGTTAAGGGCTTAAAATATGATATTTAGATGAAGTTCAAAATATCGAACATCTCTTGTGTCACTCATAAGTCCACATACTAGTGGAAAAATTCTTAAGTGGAATTATTTGTGAATGATGTTTCCAACACATTGTGCGAATTTACTTTTGTGGAGCAAAGATTTTCAGGATATTTCTGTGCAATTATTTTTAAGAATTTTCATTTAAAAAAAAAACAAAAAACACTTGACTCACAGTTATTTGAATATTGAATAGTTATTTTGAGAGTTGCTATATTTTAATTTATTATCACTCCTTGCAAAGATGTAAACAGACACTTATTTGTAAGTAGTTAAAATTAAAGAAAGAATGAAGAAGAAAATGTAGCATTAGGAAAACAATTGATCATCTTATTGAAAGGAAAAAGATGATAACCATCATGAAAACAAGACGATTTTAGAGCATTCCAAGCAGGCAAGGTGTGAGGAAATTTAAGGGAAAGTTAATGTCGAAAGGTCAATAAATATGTCTGCATGTGAACTAAACTGCCTTTTAAGAGAGGGTTTATTGACATCAACCGACAAAAATTTTCGATTTTAAAACATTTCTGCGGATTATTCAAAACCTTAAAAAATGATAATGTTAATCCTTTCCCAATAAGAACATGTTTACTGGAATCTTTAATAACGCCAAATGAACATTTACAGAGTAAATTTATACCACAAATATGCCATTTTTTGTGTTCATTTTTTATCGTATGTGGTTACTTTATTTTCGGACGGGGTATATAAAATCCACAACAGTTTTGCTATTGAAGATAACCCTATTGACAAACTTGATATCTTGGTCCCAACTTGATATATTTTTTGTACTGAAGATTTTGGTACATAAACAAATATATATATGAAAATCGTTTCGTTTATCATCTAAATGTTTATTGAAAGAGCTTTGTTAATATATTTATGACCTTCGTCTTAGTGATCGAACTTTTCAGCGATCGATTTTTTTGGAATGAAAGAAAGCCAAAACGGAAATCAAATAATGTAAACAGACGTGAATGGGGGCAATTTTCCGGGGGAGGGGGTAATTATAATCGACTTCTCCGGAAAACGAACGAGTATTTCACCAAAACATGCTATAATGATGAGGACGAAGAATTGGAAATACCAACAGCTGCATCTATGAATAGAAGCTCATCTCGAAATAATGGTAGAACTTGTAATTTAAATTAGTATCCAACCTTAGTTTATTCCTGCCGCGTTAGCACTGAAAAACTAGTGTGAAAAACTAGTGTTTCAAATAGATGTTTGTAAGTACAAGAAAATCTTTCATTAGGATTTTCAGTCTTGAGTTGAAAAGTGACTAAGAAGTTATATTCTATCGACACAGCTATGAAGAAGAACGCATCTGGCCATCATTGCAAGTGTGTTTCATTTGTCACAATTCGAAAAGTTTAGTCATCCCCTCGCCAGATAGTCATGGTTGGAAAACCGGGGAAGATGGGACTCTTTCCATTCAGTGGATGATTTTGCCACCAGCTCCATCCAGATGATGTGCAAGAAATCAGCTTGTCTGTATATACCATGGTCTCCCGTGTACTGATTTATGTGGATGGCACAAATGGACAACAAGAAACCCCCTGATCACTGACAGGACAGTGACACAGAAAATGATGAACCTGCAGAATACTAAAATAACGGTTAAACTGAACGTACATATGTTTCTTTCTGAGGATAAGATGATGTTTGTTTTTTGCTGTTGCGCTGTCTCTTGAAATTACAAGTATAGTTTTAATATTTTACTTTTTCCATTCGTGTCCAGAGTGGAATGTCACATGATGTCATAATTATTTAATCGCTAATTTTTGCATTGCTTTGCGAATACACCGATGACATCATACATCATGCTTTTAAGACTGTAACTTTTGATGTAGACAACGTTTACATATGTTTTTACTAATAATTTCAGGCTCTTTCAGTTGGGGCATCAATGATATTCAAGAAATTCGAAAAGATCTTTTCCTTAACACTTGACCTGCGACGTCATATGGAAAAATAGTATTTTGGTCCTGGCAATTCCATTTTGGTACTTAGAAACTAGCTAGAAACATTTTCGTAACAAGAGGATGATATTTGAGCTTTCTAAACCATTTATGATTAATCCGCATCCCGCCATCTTTTTTTTATGGTAGCGCCTCTTGAATGAAAACATTGATAACAATAACAATTTTATCGTTTAATCACCATAACATAAGCAAGCAGCAGTATCAATATCATTTGATGGAAGACAGGACGCTGCTGACGACAAAAAAATAGCGAGTAGTTACATTTTTGTGGAGAATTCAAAATCTAGCTAAAATGAATCAGTACAGTTAGTAGAGCATAAAAAGCTTTACTGGAAACCCTAAAATCGATTAAGGCGGAATTCCAGACAAAAAATAACTCTCAAAAGACTGTGAACAAGCTTTGCATCTTTTCCGCCATTTTATCCATTTCGGTGCGATCATTCCAACAATGTTTTTAAAAATATATTTTAAAATCCGGGGGAACACGGTTTACTTAACAAAAACAATGAAAACATTAAAATTTAAATACCAATGTAAAAAATACAAGCAAGCATTTGTTGATTTTTTTTTTAGATTTTTTTGCATCACAATATTCAGTTTTTCTATTATTTTAAAAGAGAAATTGAAACATTTTCCTAACTTATTGCCCCCGATGATTATTTCTCTGCGGAGAAGATGTGTGCTCTCGCCAGCAGGAAAATTTTAAAACGCAAAATGTCGAGGGAAAAACAAGGAGGTCGATTGAGTTTTTCACCAAAAAAGAAAGACCCAAGTGTTTGCATCTTACACTTTGAAGTTTACGATGGTTTGCAATTACCTTTGCGAACATTTACCGCACATTCCTTGGAGAAAGCAAAACATGCCAGGTTAGTTTATAATCATGGTATTTTTTGTTACGATGGATGTTTTTAACTTTATTAGATTTTTACTTGTACATTTAAACAAGTGGCAAGTTTATGCAAGTTTATGAATGTTTTGGAATGTCAAAAGACATTGCATTGCATTATGAATATTTTTTGTTCACTTATTTCGTCGATCTGTAGATATGTTTATTTGTTTATGTTTGACTAGCCTGATTCCATCCTCGCTTTCTCTGAAGCTAAGTTGAGGTAAAACCGCACCGGCGAAGGCAGACCGCTATAATATAATTCATGTTATTTTTAGTGAAATCAGAGGCGACGAAAAAGTAAGAGAGTTACTTGAAGATCCGATACAGTTTAATTTCATCAGAAATGCTACGATTACTATACCCATAAAAGAACCTTGAAAGCATCGAAAAAAAGTCGTAATTCAGTAGACTTCGCTTCAGGTGAAGATGTTCAGGAAAGAAGAGTATCATCCCGTAAAAGAAACAAAGAAAATATTTCGTTGACATGACGGGCGGCGGGCGGTCGCCCCGACTCTTTCTGTTAAATTGTAACGTTAAAACTAGATACGGTTTTCTGTAATGATAATACCAAATCCAATTTCTGTGCTTTAGGAAAGATCATTGCTGATTGCTGATGCAGAGTGTTGTATATGTTATTCAAGTTAAATGTGTAACTGAGATGGGAGCAAATACTCTCATGTTATGTGCGAAACAAAAGAATGACAATCCACGGCTTCTAGCATATGTATCAGGAAATGATTTGAAAAACATTGTTGCTTTTGAAATATATTATCACGATTCCTGGAGACTATACAAGACCAAATAGGCCTGAAGGTGGTCTTTTCAAGATCGATGAAAATATAATGAAAGAGTTATATGAGCACGTACAGCATCTAGTTACACGGGTTTTTTTATTAGAACACCTTAATTTTGGCTGAGCCTGGATGTGCTTATTTTTTCAGTAAATTTGAGCCTCAGATGTTCTTATTGACGTTCTTAATACGAATTCAAATATCTGAAGAAAAAAAGTGCGCCTTTATAATAGATTCGATATTTTAACACACGTATCGGAAAATACAAGGTGCTTTTCAGCGACGAAGATGAGGACTTCGTCGGAGTAGAAGAGTTTGATGGTGTAGAAGTGGTGTTGCTGTAGGAACTTTAAAACCTTTTGTACGCATTTTTCCGATTACTTTGAAAACGTAAAAATATTTTATCTTTTAAATGATTTATGTCTCAATTCCATGTACTAATTTTTTAGTTTCGAGGCTGGGCATGTTCTTACGATGTTCTTAACTTTTTGTCGAATTTCAGCCTAAGTGTTCTTATAAACTGGGTGTTGCTATAGATTGGGTTGTGACGTCATCAACTATTTCTTGGCCCTATAACTTTTTAGTTGTTGAAAAAATTGACGTGACCTTTTTACATTTTTTGTTCCAATTTAAACGATCTTTCGATTGGTGCAAACATTTTTTTGTAAATCCAACATTGAATTTTTTCCTATGAAAGATGTCATCAGGACCAAAAATGTTCCTGGAAAGCACCTTTAATCGTTTTCAGAAGTTCCAGTAAAACTTTCTAGTGTGACAATAAAGTGCTGAACCCATTTCAATAGTTTTTATTTTCTCCACATCAAGTGCAACTTTCTTTGTCGTCAGCGTCCTGACTAAATTGAGAGGAACTTTCTGAAAATTGTGTGGACTTGTGACTCAATTATTACTTGAGAATTTTTGGCACTGATAAAATGTAAATAAACAGCCAAGATGGTGACAGGAGGAGCCTATATTTCACTCAAACATTGCTCAAATACTTCTAGAGAAACAAAGATGCCATCATCCCACATTGAGAGTGAGCGTCGTCTCTATGTGAAAGCACATGGTTCTTCCTTCTTGTTTTTTGTGTGTTTTTAATTTTTTCAGAGAGAATAGCCTGTTTTGTTTTTATTAGATTATTAAGTAAAAAGAAAAACTAGAAGCCATTAGGCTTGAACAATTTCCACATCAGCCCTTGAGAAAATTGCTTTAGGCTAATTTTCAAGATATCTGAATGACTTGTACACTGACTAATAATTTGATACAGTCTGGAATTCATCAAATTACTCCCTTCTTTAATTTATTTAACTTAATCTTGACAGCTTTGCAATTCACTATGATGTTTCGGAGCCAGAAAAACAGTTCACCAATCTCTTGTGCATGATATTTATTCATGAAAATTGAAGATTTTTCAAAATTTCGTCCAAACTTGGCCCAAATTGTCCAATTTTAGAAAATGACTGCCAAATTTGAAATCAGCACCTTTCAATTGTAATACATGCAAAATTTCATGAAATTTGAAGAACTTTCGATATTTGGTCCAAATTTGGCCCAAATTGTCCAATTTTAGTCAATTCTGACAAAATGACTGTCAAATTTGAAATCAGCACCGTTCAATTGTAATACATGCAAAATTTCATGAAATTTGAAGAACTTTCGATATTTGGTCCAAATTTGGCCCAAATTGTCCAATTTTAGTCAATTCTGACAAAATGACTGTCAAATTTGAAATCAGCACCTTTCAATTGTAATCCATGCAAAATTTAATGAAATTTGAAGAACTTTCGAAATTTGGTCCAAATTTGGCCCAAATTGTCCAATTTTAGTCAAATCTGACAAAATGACTGTCAAATTTGAAATCAGCACCGTTCAATTGTAATACATGCAAAATTTCATGAAATTTGAAGAACTTTCGATATTTGGTCCAAATTTGGCCCAAATTGTCCAATTTTAGTCAATTCTGACAAAATGACTGTCAAATTTGAAATCAGCACCTTTCAATTGTAACTAGCCGCCAAGGCGGCGTCGCTCGCCGCCCATGTCCACCTTCAGCCTGCGTTGGGTTCACGAAAAATAAAATTAGGGATTTGGCAATAATAAGAGGTAAAAAAGAGATCGGATTCCGAACAGAACCAAGAGAAGAACCAAGGCGGCAAACTTGCATGCTTGCGGACCTTAAGTAACCGTTTTTGCATAATGGCGATTGAAGATGCGGTATACTGGCTTTCAGATCAGAGCTTCTCGGAGGGGTACAAAAAGCTCATTGTTCGAAGAGTTTTTTAATGATAGATTATACACACAACAAAGGAAGGATTTATCAATGCATTGCACCTTTCTAAACGTAAAATCTCGGTTTGTTTATGGTGATTGGTTGTGGGACTCCAGTCCATCGCCTATGATTGGAAAGTTAAATGGGTTTCCCTTGAAACACACAAAAAAAAACGATTCGCTCATTATGCTATATAAAAGGTTGCCATCGAAACATCTATTATATCCTCCCAAAGCGATCAAGAGCCTGTTTGAAATTCCAATATATCCATGGTATCCATGAGTGCTTGGTTATTCAAACTCATTTGTCCCAACCACAACTTCTTGATGGAATGAACTCCCCAATGAACTTCTTAATATTGAAAACGAAAAATTATTTAAGGACAAAATTTCGTCATTCTTAGTATGAATTCAGTTGGTTTGTCTATTGCCATTAACCAAGACATCATTGTATTTCTATCTAATTACTTTGAGCCAATTATACCTACTCTTACACATATTCCAATCTTTGCTAGTCTGTAATTTTTTCCCTTTTGCATCCATGTCTATGGTCAAATTGTGAGCCTCCTCCTAAACACTTGGTGGTCCTTGTGCACCGGTCTATGTTTATTTCTATACTTAAATATTTTATTTTAACATTAGCATCTATACCTAAAGTATTATTAATAATTTCTATTTGTATTTTATTTTATGTAACGAGAATGGGCCTTCATGCCTGATGTTACTAAATATATAGATAGATAGATGGGGGAAAATGTAGTTTCCCTTTATTCTTCTCCTCCCTAAGATCATTGGAGAGTGCTTTAAACTGATTGTTGCACATAAGATACGGTCTATTTACATATACATCGAATAATAGTGAAAGGTTTTTATTCTTTTGTGCTATTAGCTATTGAAGAAAATGAATAATTTTATTTATGATAATTAAAATGATTCCACAATTTCCAGTACATGTACCTCTGGATCTTTCCTAGAAAAATCTAGCTCTCTTCTCCACACCACTGATTTCTCATCTGCAACTATCAACACTTAATTGTAAGGGCACAAACTGTTTATCAATATCAGATTAATACAGATTTATATCAGTGGTTCCCTTTTCTTTTAAATGGCTATATAGACAGATGTTTGTCAATAGCCTTCTACATAATTACTCATTCAAATGATTTTTCTTTTAGACTATAAAAATTTCCATGCATATATAAATAGTAAAAACTTGAAGAAAAGAAACTCATGGTTTTAAATCATGATGTTGTGGACTGATGAAGAACCCATTCATTTCGAAAATTTACATTTCCATCAAATTTTACCATGTGGTACAAAGAGAATTGTTGATGGAAGGTATCGATTTGTTCATTTGTATTTAAACATGCTACTTTTGTATCCATAGGATTATATATATACTTTTATAGTTATATATTATTATTTTTCAAAGTTATAAGGGCATAGAAATGATTTTAACAGTAGTGAGCATTTTCATTATTTTGATAGTTTATCCATGTATATACAGTTGTTTCGATGTTTCAATTTTTTTGTGCAGTTTTGACCGAACCTGTAAAAAAATTGTGAAACAAATTGTTACCCGGGATAAAAGTATTAACATTATCTATATTATAACTAGAAAGATAAGGAAATTTGAAAAATTGGTGTTTAATGTGGAGAATGAGTCTCTTTCTCTCTGTGTAGCTGCAAATATCAAGAAACAATTTTTGTATAACCAACCAAGGTACTAAATTTGCTGCAATGTGGAAGTTTTGTATTTCATCTTTCTATATCTTATACAATGTCTATTTAGAAATAGATTAAATATAATAATGATCTTTTTCTTTCAACAATATGATTTGATTCTCCATCCCCTATCAAAAACAGAAACATATAAGCTACTTTAACTCACAAAGGAATTTGAATTTGAAGTGGTAAAAGTTTTTACCTGGGATACTAGTAGTGTATAACAATGAACACATTTGTTTACCAATATTTTAACTTATGGGTGTTCATTTCTGAATGTTTAGACATTCAAGATCAGTTATAAACTGTTGAGCGGGTTGTTTAAGTGTATTATAGGTGTACTCTATGTTGCTAAAACAAGTTTCTTATATACAGAATCATATCATTAAAATGCCTCCTAAAACTAAGAGAAAGCAGAAAGGAAAAATGAAATTGGGATTTCTTGTGCCAGTATGTGTTGAGCAGTTAGCTAAAGAAGATTCATCAGTTCTAGCCAGGATGCCCATTTTGAATGCAGCAGTCAATGAGCATAATGCTCTTAAGAAAAGGTATGTACACAAACTTTCCAATTCTAAGTCATGGAAAATTGTTTGTGACTTATTGTTATGTATTAAACCATTATAGTTGTAACATAAAAAGTTAATAAAGTGAAAACTATACCTATGTACATAAAAGATTTATTATGCAAACCAATGTTGATATACTACTTTAATGCCAACCAAAAGGTTATCTTTCACTGGCATGAGGTATTTAAAAGGATCAGTTCTGCTTGACTAAGTTGCTCTAAGAAGAATGAAAAATTTCATATTCTATTCCAAACACTAACATATATTGTTTGTTCTGTATCAACTAAATTCTTTGGATAATTATTTGAATATAATCGAGTAATTAAAAAATGTTAATTCAATAAAATGTTCTCATGATTTTATGTAAAGGTCTTCCACCATGTCCGTTTCAAGAGTTCAACATACTTCACACCATTCTGCACAAACTAGCACAATGAAAATTAGACGAGCATCCACATCACAAACAAAATTATTGGAGCTTACAACTGAAGATGACAACACAGTTGGTGATCAGGTTTTAACCATTTTGTTGATGATCAGCAAGGATTTGTTTTGGTTGAAAATTATTATTCTTATCAAATTTAAATACATGATAACATTTTGATATGATAACACATTTTCAGATTTTGGAATCCAATAATAGTGTGAATGTTCACAATAATGAAGACACAAGTATTGCTAGTTTCTATTCAGTATGTCCATAGCTTAACATTCTTCATCATTATGATGAATTTTGCATTTAATTGTTATGTATTTTAATATTTGTTTTACATTTTAGACTGTATTGTGTGAGGATATACCAGAAGTTTCCCAAAACTTTGAAACTGGCCATAACAGCCCCAGACATCGATTTTCTGTATATCTCCTGATGTTTTGATTTTGTTTAAAAATGTATATCATTTAAATACTCAATTAAGTACTTAAAATTGCAGGTGAATATCAGGCTTGACCCTTCTGTTGCATACGAAATTGAAATTAGAAAATGTAAGGCAATTATGCCAATTGATGATCATTATATTAAAGTTGTTATTCCAGACTTTGATACCATCAGAATGAGATTAAAAGCAAGTGCATTTTTGTTATTTGTATGTCATTAACAAAAGTTATGTAACAAGTAAGCCAATGAAATTTGTGTTTTAGTTGAACAAAATAATAATGATACAGAGAAGGTGTATATTGAAAAAGGATGGTGAAAATGCATGGCTTTATGGTTGTTCTTGTGATCCAGAGGAACTCAATTTTTTCAATGCTTTAGACATAATGACTGACTATACTCAACCTGGTATATGTTATATAACACTTGCTGATATTAATTTTAATGGTGTTATTTAAGAAATCAATGAAGATTGATGAATGCTAATAAGATAACTGTGGTATTAAGGAATTGGTTGTTTTAGTATGTATCTGAATTAGTATCACTGATTGTCTTGAACTGTTGGACAGTCAGTGTAAAATGGATTGTTTATCTACTACAATGTTATAGCTATGTTTGTGTACAGGTTTTAATTCAAATTTATGCCAACATATATCTGCTGTGAAACCAATAATATCGGACTTAGAAAAGTGGACTGAAGATGAAGACCCTTTTAGTAAGTTTACTTCCTTGAAGTTATTGTCTATTTATTGTCTTTGTCTTATTGTCTTTTTTAAGTCCATTGATCCCTATTGTATAAAACAGTACGATGAATAACAAATAATAATAATGATAGCAGTAATAAGTTTCAATAGCATGAGTGTGTCATTTCCTGATCATCTAGCAAATACCTTTTAGGTTTTCAGCCAACAGATTGTACGGTAAGCTTCTCTTATATCAAACCTTTTCTCAAAAAAACTAAAGCTGAATGAACTTAATCTGCAAAATTTAGGCTGGAGATATTTCAGAGGTGTCTTTTAATCCGAAAAAGATATTGGTTGTAAAGGATGATACTGTTGGCATTGTAAATTATGATGGTATCAAATACTTTTGTGATTTGTGTTCATCTCCGTACTGCCAACACATAACATACGTCAAATCCTTCCATGAAAAAGTCGATTGTCCATCTGTATTGGTAGAATTCTTTTCTCGGAGTTCAAATGTGAATGCTCCACAGAGCTCTAGTTACTCATATCCAGCAGCATCATGGAGAAAAATTCCCTTCCAGCCGGATGAGAGGATGCAGAGTTGTTTGAAACACCATCCCAACAATTACCTACATCTCGAAGAAGGATTGATAAAATGCCAAGATGAATTACTAAGTTGCGTAGATTGTAATTTCCCGCTGGAAGAATTCTTATTTTAATTGCAAAGGTTTGTTTTAATAGCAAAGATTTTTTCCCCAGATTTTTTTAATTGTCCATTCAATAAATTACAACACCCTCCATCTGTACTGTTCCTTTACTATTTTAGTGTATTTATCTTTTTTCTCGCAGAAAATTGCAATTTATTGCATAATATTCTTTTAAATGACCCAGCATATAACAACATTTTACTTTATCTATCCTGAACAAGTTTAATGTTTACATTTTATCTTCTTCAGTATTTTCGAAAAGCTGCTTGCAGTGCGGGAAAAAGTTTGAGTATGATGGTCGTAATGATGCAGTATTCAATATGCACACTTTTATGATACATCATAGTGTATTACGGGACTATATGTTACATTTTCTAAACGGCAATAGGTACAACATTTTTTCCGTTAACATCACCTGTATTTCTTTTTCGTTTCTTTTAATGTTGAATTTATTAATTTTTATTCTAATAAAGAACTGACATATTTTATAGTTGCACATTACATGGATATTATGAAGTTTTGGCGTTATCGCAGGAACAAAGCGGCAATTTTGAGTTCAGAACCTTGCTATCCTATAACAAATTCCGTTTTTGTTGGTACGCCTTTTTAAGTCTATTGGACATAGATACTGCCACTGGTTATTGTTGCCGAACTCGTGGAAGCGTTCCAGAGCAAGTTGTATGCGACGCAACTGGACTTGGCTATCAGCGTAAATTTGCTGCACTTGCATTACAAGAGGATCCAAATTCATATATCTATTCAAGATTTTCGTAAGAAAACTTTGTTAACTAGATCGCCTGTTCTTTGTGACATAACAAACGAGACAAGACTTTAAGAACAGATTTTTTACTGTGACAAAGACTCAAAGATGAAAATATACGAGAAACACTAACAAAAAACTGACTTGCTTGATGTGTGGTTGAATTTATGAACTGAACAAGTAGACGAAATAACGGTCATAGAAGAGACAAATGCTGGACAATTTAACACAGTCGTACACACTTGAAATGTTTATCAATAATATTCAACAAGAAAGTTAACACTAACAGAGAAGCTATTTACGGTATCAGTTTATTACGGCATTGTTGAATAAGATGTGTTTTTGATGCAAATTTTAGCGACCATAAAAGTAGAATAACTATGCCGAAAAAAGAATCAAGGGTGCTGCTAAAGGAATGGGTTTTTCAAAAAACCAATGTTCTTCAACAAAATCGTTTGTTAGCCGTTCTTCGACAAGATAATCGTTCCATCTACAACGCCCTACAGTGGACATTGAGTACATACAACAACAGTCTGGTACCGAAACCAATAAAAAATATGTTTCAATGCATTTCATCAGTTAGCCCTGTATGTTCGTACATACAACCGAACGATTTTGTTTACAGTTTAGCAGAAAGTTTGTTTAAATCTGATGTAAAAGGCAACTATGAATTATTAAGATCCATACAAAATCACCTCCCAGTTTTTTTTGAAATACTGTCGTGCTTGCAGATAGAAACTTGCTTGCCACCTGAATGGAAAGGTCTGGTTTTATATCTTGTCGATCTTTCCAAGCAACCTTTTGAGTCTGCTTTTCCAGTTAACACGCCTACCACAAGTTCAAGCTCTGAAATTTGCAGGTTAGATTTCTGTCCTATATTTTGATTTTGTCTTTACATTCTTGTCGAGTGTACGAACTCCTTGTTTTCTATAATTCATTAACTGGAATAATAAAGAATATTTCTTCGGGACCTTGTGTTGGTTAACATGTAAATATTCTTTAGTTTCCCTAATTTACCTGTTTTACGTAAACGTGGGAGATACGCTCAAGATAAAGAAGTCCTCACCGCAACTGCATGTAGAAAATTATACAAAGGCCACCCAACCTTGCTACCTGGAATATTTACAATTTATTGTCCTCATGGTAATATTTTTAGTATTCATCTTTTCACCAGACAAAATTACTCAAAATTAGATGATTTGATTAATGAGAAAGTCTATTGATCTCTTATTTCACTATGTAGGTGTTTGTTACGGCTTTCAAGTGATGGAGAGTCAAGAATCACCAAATGTTCCGTTTACGATTTTCAAAACCCGCTTTCAAAAAGGTAGCAAAGCTTTATATTTAATATATATATTATTATATTTATTTTAGTATCAAACAATAATCACTACGTTCGTAATTTAGCTCCGAAAGTTATAGTATATGACAACGCATGTGGATTACATACATATTGTTTGAATCGTGACCCTCTATTCTTCAAAGAAACACTTTTTGTGTCAGATCGATTTCATTGGAAAAACCATACAGGTAAATTAAATTAATTAGGTAACGAAAGAATAGTATAGTTACATTATACAGAATAATTATAGAGATGTACGTACTGTGCATAATTGGAAAACAACTAAATGGAGCAATTCTGATATTTCTTTCTTTCAGGTTGTGCTGTGGCATACAATATATCTATGTGGCCTCACCTCAAGAATTTGAATTCAGAAGTGAACGAACAACAAAACGCGGCGACCAAAAAGCTGAAAACCCAACTATCGTACATGACTACAAATAACTTTCTGAATCATTGTAATTTTTTCTTCTGGTACAGAAATTATTTAAAAAATAAACTATAGCAACTATAGCAAATAGCTATAGCTAACGCATATGTTACGGGGATTGTGATGAATTCGGGGATTATGCATATTAACCAATTATTTAACATAATGCCCGATGGGGTTAGGGCAAGGGTTAGGGTTTTTGTGCATAATAACCGGGAAGTATGCATAATTCCCAATTTATCATATTCCCCGTAACATATATAATCAAGTTGCTGTTCTTTCAAACAAATTACATGCACTGATCCATTAAAGCATAAAGTTTTTGGTGACATAATATTGTTACAAACTTGAAGAAAGTAATCACAAGGTTAACCGTTTAAGGATTTTTGCCAATAAAACGATGTATTCTGAATTCGTTACCATTTACACCAGTTGATCCCCTATCATTGCCATCAATTCAAAGGCGAGTTTCAAGATACTAGTGCTTAGTTGAAGCCGAATATCGTGTTTAGATATTTTCTTCTCCTATTCGAACTATAGCTGGGTTTCAACTTCACTGAATCTTGAACAGACTGGATTTTCAATCCAAGCTTGCACAATAACAATAATCTTTCTTCCGAGGTTCATCTAGAAAGGGCTTTGAAAATCTTGAGACAACGGAAGTGTATCACCACTTTGGTTCTATCTGTTCGGATTTTGTCCAAAGGGAACCAAAGATGCAGTTACGGATATCTGAGCCAAAAAATCTCACGAAAGGTGGCTTATGTTCCATGGATGAAAGATTATATCTTCTATTCCACCACCTTGGTTCTATCGGTTCGGATTTTGTCCAAAGAGAACCAAAAATGTAGTTACGGCTATCTAAGACAAAAAATCTCGCGAAAGGTGGCTTACGTTCCGTGGATGAACGATTATATCTTGTATTCAACCACCTTGATTCTATCGGTTCGGATTTTGTCCAAACAGAACCAAAGATGCAGTTACGGTTATCTAAGGCAAAGAATCTTGCGAAAGGTGGCTTACGTTCCGTGGATGAACGATTATATCTTGTATTCCACCACCTTGGTTCTATCGGTTCGGATTTTGTCCAAACAGAATCAAAGATACAGTTACAGATATCGGAGACACAAATTCTTGCGAAAGGTGGCTTATGTTCCGTGGATGAACGATTATATCTTGTATTCTACCACCTTGGTTCTATCGGTTCGGATTTTGTCCAAACAGAACCAAAGATGCAGTTACGGTTATCTAAGGCAAAGAATCTTGCGAAAGGTGGCTTACGTTCCGTAGATGAACGATTATATCTTGTATTCCACCACCTTGGTTCTATCGGTTCGGATTTTGTCCAAATAGAACCAAAGATGCAGTTACGGCTATCTGAGACACAAATTCTTGCGAAAGGTGGCTTACGTTCCGTGGATGAACGATTATATCTTGTATTCAACCACCTTGGTTCCATCGGTTCGGATTTTGTCCAAATAGAACCAAAGATGCAGTTACGGCTATCTGAGACACAAATTCTTGCGAAAGGTGGCTTACGTTCCGTGGATGAACGATTATATCTTGTATTCCACCACCTTGGTTCCATCGGTTCGGATTTTGTCCAAATAAAACCAAAGATGCAGTTACGGCTATCTGAGACACAAATTCTTGCGAAAGGTGGCTTACGTTCCGTGGATGAACGATTATATCTTGTATTCCACTACCTTGGTTCTATCGGTTCGGATTTTGTCCAAACAGCACCAAAGATGCAGTTACGGTTATCTAAGGCAAAAGATCTTGCGAAAGGCGGCTTATGTTCCGTGAATGGAAGCATTTGTCGTGTATTCCACCACCTTGATTCTATCGGTTCGGATTTTGTCCAAATAGAACCAAAGATGCAGTTACGGCTATCTGAGACACAAATTTTTGCGAAAGGTGGCTTACGTTCCGTGGATGAACGATTATATCTTGTATTCCACCACCTTGGTTCTATCGGTTCGGATTTTGTCCAAACAGAACCAAAGATACAGTTACGGTTATCTAAGGCAAAGAATCTTGCGAAAGGTGGCTTACGTTCCGTAGATGAACGATTATATCTTGTATTCCACCACCTTGGTTCTATCGGTTCGGATTTTGTCCAAATAGAACCAAAGATGCAGTTACGGCTATCTAAGACACAAATTCTTGCGAAAGGTGGCTTATGTTCCGTGGATGAACGATTATATCTTGTATTCTACCACCTTGGTTCTATCGGTTCGGATTTTGTCCAAACAGAACCAAAGATGCAGTTACGGTTATCTAAGGCAAAGAATCTTGCGAAAGGTGGCTTACGTTCCGTAGATGAACGATTATATCTTGTATTCCACCACCTTGGTTCTATCGGTTCGGATTTTGTCCAAATAGAACCAAAGATGCAGTTACGGCTATCTGAGACACAAATTCTTGCGAAAGGTGGCTTACGTTCCGTGGATGAACGATTATATCTTGTATTCAACCACCTTGGTTCCATCGGTTCGGATTTTGTCCAAATAGAACCAAAGATGCAGTTACGGCTATCTGAGACACAAATTCTTGCGAAAGGTGGCTTACGTTCCGTGGATGAACGATTATATCTTGTATTCCACCACCTTGGTTCCATCGGTTCGGATTTTGTCCAAATAAAACCAAAGATGCAGTTACGGCTATCTGAGACACAAATTCTTGCGAAAGGTGGCTTACGTTCCGTGGATGAACGATTATATCTTGTATTCCACTACCTTGGTTCTATCGGTTCGGATTTTGTCCAAACAGCACCAAAGATGCAGTTACGGTTATCTAAGGCAAAAGATCTTGCGAAAGGCGGCTTATGTTCCGTGAATGGAAGCATTTGTCGTGTATTCCACCACCTTGATTCTATCGGTTCGGATTTTGTCCAAATAGAACCAAAGATGCAGTTACGGCTATCTGAGACACAAATTTTTGCGAAAGGTGGCTTACGTTCCGTGGATGAACGATTATATCTTGTATTCCACCACCTTGGTTCTATCGGTTCGGATTTTGTCCAAACAGAACCAAAGATACAGTTACGGTTATCTAAGGCAAAGAATCTTGCGAAAGGTGGCTTACGTTCCGTAGATGAACGATTATATCTTGTATTCCACCACCTTGGTTCTATCGGTTCGGATTTTGTCCAAATAGAACCAAAGATGCAGTTACGGCTATCTAAGACACAAATTCTTGCGAAAGGTGGCTTATGTTCCGTGAATGGAAGCATTTGTCGTGTATTCCACCACCTTGATGCTATCGGTTCGGATTTTGTCCAAATAGAACCAAAGATGCAGTTACGGCTATCTGAGACACAAATTCTTGCGAAAGGTGGTTTACGTTCCGTAGATGAACGATTATATCTTGTATTCCACCACCTTGGTTCTATCGGTTCGGATTTTGTCCAAGGAGAACCAAAGATGCCGTTAGGGATATCTGAGACACAAATTCGTGCGAAAGGTGGCTTATGTTCCGTGGATGGAAACATTTGTCGTGTATTCAACCACCTAGTTATCATTATGTATTTTACGTGGCTAGCCATTCTGCTCTCCAGGAAAGGCCACGGCTTGGGTTAGAAGCTTCAAAGTATTTGACAATCTTTATAAATGGTTATATTTCTGTTTACCATAAATGAATAAGATTGTAATATGCTATCTTGCAACAAATTGCAGAATATCAAATATAATATAAGGACGTAAAAGTTTATATAAATAATTAATCTTTACTCAGTGAGTTATCTCTGATACATTGTCTCCGTGTTGTTTCTTAACTGTTTGAATACTGTCAGAAGAATCAGTCAGATTTATGTAAGCCGATTTTAGTTACCCTTAATTTTGAAAGGTAACACTCGTTGTATTAGTTACACAGACCCAGTTAGAAGGAAAACTCCGAACCAGGCAGGATTTGAACCCACGACCTAGGAATTCTAGTCCTATCGCTCTACCAACTGAGCTACCGGTTCATGGTGTTCAATCCTCATTATCGATATGTAACTAATGTTGCAGAGAAATCCATCTCCAACATGATGTTATTGTGAGATGTGTGCTGGAATCCACCAACCAGTACTGGTTGGTGTACGATCACGAGATAACTTGGAGCTTACGAGCATCGAATCAGTGATATACCATAAAAACTCTAATTTAGTGGATGGTCTTTTTTTTGGGAAAATGAATAATTTTTCCCCTCTATTTATTATTGCGGGTGAGTTTTAGGGAATTTTCGATTCACTTCTAATTTAATGCGGGAATGGTCAAAATTACCTCTAATTATAGCGCGGATCGGGTTTCAAAAAAGTGAAGTAAAGAAATTTTGGTTTTCACTTTCAACAATATTGTCTTTCAGTTTTCAACGTGATTGCTATTCAAAAAGATCATCAAACGGATGGGCATGTACCTAAATTCCTTTCAAGATTAACTTTTTACTTTTTGAAACAGGACTTCCATGATAACAGTGTAAATTTGTACATATGTATATATTATATTTGTTAATAGTAATAATAATAATAATAATAATAATAATAATAATAAAGGCACGGTATTCAAGAAAGTCATCGGACCGAGAAGGTACTCCGCTGACTTGAAGCAAAGCGGTTTGGAATTGCCAGCTGAATTTCACTTCAAGTCCTCAATTGAAAATCTTCTTCGTCAAATGGAGGAAAAGACTTTGGCAGAGATAAATAAATTTGAGGACAATCGGGCGAAAGTCAATGGAAAGAAAAAAGAAGAAAAACATCAAAACAAAAAATGTAAAAAATTGAAAAATGTCAAATATAATTTGTTTACCTCTAATTTAATGCGGTTTTGATCTTAATTTCCTCTATTTATTAGTGCGGTTTTGAAAAGAAGAAACCTAGCTATTTTAACCCCTCTCATTATTATTGCGGCATGGCCAAAATAATAATTTTTTTTGCCGCACTAAATTAGAGTTTTTATGGGTAACCTTATATCCTTAATTTTGAATAAAAAACAAACAGATACATATAACCACTTCTAAGTATAATGTTAATAATTCTTTTCAAGAGGGATGAGAAATACAACAAAAGCAGACATGCATTTTCCGGCTCCGGATAAAACCGACATAGTGACTTACATCGATACAATTTTCAATCAATTCAATAGGCTGCACGAGTTTCAACTTTTAATTTCATTGTAAAGCATGCCCAAAAGCAACGGTTAAAGCTAAAGTGATAGAACTTTTCATCAATTACGCCAAAACAAGCAACGTCTCTCGTTTTCACACCGAATATTAATGACGTTTGCGCTGTTTAAAAAGAGAAACTACACCTCAGGGAAAGATTTTTCATTCTTTTACTGAGGTTCAGCACATAATAATCCATCAACTTAGAAACGAGGCGATGTGTGCAATGATGTAATTTATGAAAAAGGTTCATAGGATTGCTAGCGAGAAAAAAACCCCAACGTAATAAAAAAGAAGTGACATTTCTTGAGTGGCATCTCTTGAATTAAAGAGCGCAAGTAACTATACGTGTGACATATTCCACGTTGTCCTTTCCACCATTAAGTCGGTCACTCTAAAGCCCGTGGAATTGATGATCAGATGCTTAACGAACTATGAAAGAACATAAATGGCTGCTTTGATTTGAAAGGAAAACCAAAGTGTTTAAATAAATCAAAAGAGCAAACAACCTCAGGCAAAAGAAAACAGTTAGTTATAATTTCTTCATCAAATGGAAATGTCCGGTGAATCAAATCTTTCAATGATGAACTCTCTTCAATTGTCTCGTTGACAGCTTTCTTCATACAGTTAATCTATATTTAAGTATTATTTAAGTATCATTAGGGAAGATAATTAATTGTTTCACAAAGAATCACTCAAATTTTCTTACAGTGGCCTCTGGGAGAACTGAATCATATAATTTATTGATGTCAGAAAGTAGTTCGGTTCCTGCATCCCCACTACAAAGTTGAACAACAAGTTTTCTCCGTAAATTACCAAATCCAGAATGGAGTATATTATGAAACCAAACCTAAATTGTATAACAACAACACTCATTCTTATATGGAATCGTAGGGATTTTTGTTAACCCGACAAAAGTAATTGTAAAAAAGTAATTGAAAAGCGACACAATTATTTTAGTCTATGCTGTATAGTATACAGTATGTGTCTGAAAAACTATTACGCAAAATTCAAATTAAATTTAAAACTGAAATAACTGGATTATCATATATATATAACTGCGCACTTTGTACAATATTCATTAAAGTGTTTACAAAATGCGAATGACAACTTGTTGGAAAAGCAGTAGATACTGTTCTTCATACTTATTTCTAATAAAGACGTTGTACTTACATTTAACTGCGATTGATAAAATTTTAAACGCCTCTGCACTTTCTCAATTTCAAAAAGCCAGGACATGCTATAAAGATTACATCAATAAATCATTTTGAAATAAACCAGGATTTTTACTTAAAGGATTAGAAAGTAATACATACCTATCCTGTAAATGCCTTAGACCATCACACCCGCAACTTTCAGCATTTAAAGCGCAAACTGCATGGTAGGGAAATCTACAAGAAGTGCAAACCATTGTGAGAGCATCATCTTTGCAGGAAGTACAGAAGATATTTTTTTCACATGGAGTGTTCCATGTGTATTGCATTTTACACATTGATGCAGATCCTTCACCCGGTAATGATAGGATAAATATCTTGTCACCGGAAGCGCCAACATCAATCTCCCTGGACTTTTGGTTGCCATCAAAACAGACGATGTTGACACGTAACAACATAGCAATACCAGCCATATCTAAAAAAGCTAGATCAAACCACATTTTCAATTTACAAGCTTTTTGTGATGCTTACTTTTAAGAAAAAGTAATATGGACGATCAAATGTAACACTGCTTTAGTTACCTACTACTATTACCCCCTACTATTTTCATGACTATTCTTGATCCTCTCAACCCAATTTTTCTTCTGCCCTCAGCTACTTAATCTACTCAGCATCCTCTACTTATTTTTATCTACTTAACCCATTATACATATGTAAATACAAATTTAATATTTTATTCTCATTTTAACATTTTTTTTTTTTTTTCTTTTTCTCGTTTCTTTCTTTTTTTTTTTTTTTTTTTTTACACACGACACACATTGATAACAGAATTTGTAATTATTCTGAAGTGTTTTTATCGTGTATAAATATTAGGTAAATAAATAAATAAAAATAAATTATTAATACCTTTATCTTGCACTACTGATTCCAAAACCTGTTCTTGTAGGTTTCTTTTGTCGGAGACTTTAAGTGAATTTTTCACTTCTTCAGCACTATGGCCTAATCCACCGTTCTCCGTCTAAATGTAGACAGAGAAAAATGTAGCTGATTCAAATTAGATTTGAAATTTTATCGTACGATTATACGGTTCGGTTCACAAATCATAATATATCCAATCGATAAGATTAACAAGTAAAAATCCAGTTTAAACATTTTGGAACGAAGTCTGGCTAAAATACCTCTCCTTACTTTCGTGTACATACAATATATCAATTTAAAATACTTAAAAAAAATAGGTAAAGAACGGATTTCTTTTGAAAATAGAAGAACATTTTCCCGAAATTTAATTAAAACCCAATATTCGAACCATACAACCCAATTGTTTGCGATTCGTTGAAATGTACACAAAAATTGAGATAGATGTTTCTAACGCGTGTATCCAAAGTAAAAACATACATATTGCACCCATCTATCGATGTTCTTGATGTTACTCATAATTGATAGCAACTTGATGAAACGCCAGTTTTCAGCTTGATTCCACAAAGAAAATGCAATAGATTGGCAGATATGGTTTTGTCCAGTAAAAAACACAGGTTCTCTACCGTCGAGAGCAGTTGTGTATTTTCTTGCCCTGTGATAACGAAAACAGATTGATAAATGCCCTCTTCACAATGCTTCTCATTAATTTTAACTTTTCCCTTACGTTACTTTGCATTGAAACTTATGCAATTAAATTACCAAAACGTTATTTTACTTATACAAGATGAAAGCGGCTCCTTCCAATCACGCAAATAGTTAACTTGAAAAGCAAACCGCTCTTCGTAGTCCTCGGTACTATCTCTTAGGTCTTCCCAACTGTTATGTTTAACTTGGGATAATTCATTTGCCGATGCACCGATCGCTTCTTTCTAAAATAATGAATAAACTACATTAAATGTTCAAACATTCTTAACTGAGTTTAAAAACGAAGAGTTGTACCAAGTTTTCCTGCCCTTGGTACTCAACAAAGCTACATAAAATTTGGTCCAGCTCGTGAACGTTTAATTTATTAAATTTGTCATTAGGTGAACGAAAACTGATTGTCTCCGGCCACCACGTAGGAACATGTTCTTTACTTTTCCAATTTATGATTTTCACAGCATCTACAAATAATCAGTATTTGACATTGGTCAAATATATCAACGGACATCTACAAATAAAAGGAGTAGCAACCAATTCTACTAACTAGCCCATTGGACAACTTTTAGCACTAAGTTCCTTTTCTTCAAAGCATTCAAACTCTTCCATTCTGTTGGAAAATCGATCTCCTCCATCTCACAATCAAATTCATCACTATCCATATCAATATCAGCTGAAAACATTTCGCAGTGCAAATACAGTACCTCTTTTATTTTTTATCATAAATGTATTAACTTAAGCTAACGTACTTAATGGAATGTCATCTTCAATTTGCAAAATGTACTTTTGAAATATCTGCTGTACTTGAGCATCTTTCAAAAACGCCTCCATTGCTTTATTAGAACCTAATGCAGATTGTGAGAATATAATATAAAGAATAGAAAGTAAATACTGGCGGCAATTAGGGATTCATGCGAATAGAGCCTGTGAACCATTGGAACAGCATTAGATTAATAGTTTACACCAAACTCGAATACCATCCAACTCGATAATTTTGTGATGATCGCAAAGCTTAATACATTGGAGACAGACAGGTCCTGTGTTTAGAAATATTATCTTATCTAAATCATGACATTTGTAAATATAGAAATGTTCAAAATCAGCATCAAGTTGTCAAATGAACACATACCATGTCCAATCAAAGAACCTTCTGAATAGGCAATGAAAACAGCAGGCATTTTTGTTTTTGTATACATTTTGTTAATCTGCATGGGTAAAAAATATAAAAATTCATTGAGCTAAAATTGAATTGAATTTCACTGAACATTGAAGTTACAAAACATAACAAAATTACAATTGAGAGACTTGCTGGTTGGTGCACTAAACATGAGCTGAAAAATTGAAAACGTACATTATGCTTCATACTAGTGATATATCTTCTTTCTTGCTTGCGCCTAGCAGAAGCATCTGTCATAAATTCTTTCTAAATTAGCATGAAACTCTATACATCACACAATAATGCCTTATAACAGGTGCAACTTTCATGAATCCCTTCAATATGTTTTCAATGATAAATAAACTACAGTATTCATTATAAAATATACTAACACTTTTCTTGAATTTTCCATGAGATCCAGTTCTCTTCTCTTTATTTGCTTGACAAGGAATGTTTCCTGTTGTAGCTGACATGGTCTTTGTTCTAAAAATTTCCAAAACTTTAAAAAGTATATAAACAAGGAAAACACCATTAGTAATCATGATAACAAAGGAAAAGCTAAAGCAAGCTCATACACAAAAACAGAAAAAGTTAAAAATATTGGTGAATCTTTTCTGTTAAGAATTACGATGCTACTGCATAAACATATAAACCCATAAAGTTTTCTTAAGAACATTTGCTATGTTTTGGAACATTTTGCAAGGTAAGGTTGTCACTATGAGGGTCAAAAAATTAATTTTAAAGATGTTCTTTTTACAGAAAATGTTAATATAACAGTACACAGTAATATTTAATATATATATATTTATAATGCTACAAACTAGGGGGAGTATTAATCTCAGAATTATAATTCAGATAATATAAATTCTACATTATGCTCCTTCATGTACTATTAAATGACCACCCTTAAAACTATGGTTGTAGTAGTTGATATATACGTTTTTTATAAGTACCTTTTTATAAGAATACGAGCCTCAGATGTGACCAAAAAATAAGAATGAAATAAGAACAACTGAGGCTAAATCGTTGTTCGAAAAATTAACAGCCGGAACCTGAATTTTCTTTCAAATTAAGAACAGCTTTTCTGTGAAACTATAGCAAATGGTTTGGAAGTACTATATATAATATTTTTTTCAAAATATATTAATGAGGGTGTAATGTGTGCTACCGTATTTGTTTCACTGCTACGCTGCTTCAGAAATTAATTTGAAATGGAAACAAGTACATAACTTTTAGCAAACTAAAATCTAAAAAATTACATAATAAGAACAAAACACGGTTCTTAAATAAGAACAATTAAATCTGAAAATGGCTCAAAAAATAAGAGCCAGCCTCAACTTCAAGTCAGATTTTACTGGTTCTAATAAAAAAGTATATATATACATTCATAGATGAAATTTTCTACTTTGGAGTATAAGGAAGATAACTCTCACACAGAGACTCACCAATTGGAGAGTGTACTCTCCCCAATGATGAAGTGTTGTTGTTGGGAGCCCAAAAAGCAAAGAAGACCGATTTTTAATTAATCTGCTGAATGCACTGACTTCATGCTGGCAAGAATATTACTATATGCACGTTTAGCAAACATTGAAACACTTACACAGTCATATAAAAATTTCAACCCAACTACTTAGGACAGGCTTCTTTTCTAAAAAATTAAAAAGTGTCAAATGCAGATATCACTTCTATGTCCCCTTCACACCTTTAATGTGTAAAATGATCTGATAATAACATTCATTTCTATTCAGAGAAATTACACTTTTAAACTAAATAATTATCATGCCAAAAACACCCCCAAAATACTGTAAAAATGACACCACAGCTTAAATTGAAGCCTAAGGTTTTCATGAAAACATAAGCAGTCAAGTTCTACTTTTAAGGAGATGAATTTAATGTTGTATTATAGAAAATATTTTTGTGATATAATAATACAAGCAATGATGAAAATATGAATTATATGAAGTTACTACTGAAAATAAAATATATATACGACACTTGGTAAAGACTAGAAAAAGTTTAAATATTGTGGAAAAAATGTGTTTTTTTGTCTTTTATATACACAACACATACATACACTAACTTCAATGTTTCACGGGACATTTTCTACTACTGAAATATAAAAGATCGCTGTAAAATACATTGACCAATGAACTAGCAAACAAAAAAACATTTAGATTTACAATGAAACATGCACTTTGTTGACTTAACTATAAAACTAGAGAAGAACAATACAGTGGTATGCTGTAACATAAGCAATATAAAGTTGGAGTATAGCATTTTTTTTCAGACTTGACTTGAAAAAGCCAATTTGGCTTGTCTAAAGGGAATAAATTTTGAAGTTACTACTGAAACTAGAAGAAAAACAAAAGAAATTATCATAGCATAACATTTTGACCACAACAGAATGTTGTTGGCCCAGTGGCCCACTTTACCACCCAGGCCCATATGTCATCTCACCCTGTCCCATTATTTTACCCTGGCTTATCCAACTGAAAAATACAACGGAAATCTGGGTGTGGCTGCGGGACACAAATAAACAACCAGGATGATGATCAAGGCTATATATTATTACAAAACAAAATGCGATTATAGAGAAAACATATCAACAAACAAATCAACAAACATAAAATAATAATAAATACATATATATACTAGTTTATATACTAGTATATACTAGTATATACTAGTTTATATACCAGTTTATACTAGTTTATATACTGACGCTCGACCGACCCACACACAAGTCACATACAAACAGGAATAAATTCACAACAGATAACACGAGCAAATAAAAACGTTCAACTACAAAGAAACATATCGACTGTGACTAACAACGCAATACGACATTATTGCTACATACACCACACACGGGTTCACACAGCACGTAAAAATTGAACACAACGTAATTGTTCATTAACATTTGGGTAAAATATAACATAAGACAATGATGATCGATGACCATGTATATATGCAGCAGAGCTATGAATACTCGTGGTCATTTCTTGACAAGGAGTTTAGCTGCAATATAAGTCCAATAATAACAGCAGACAGAGTAGTGTAGAGTATTAAGCATCATTATATCGTATTATTTTTCATTCACCAGCAATATCCAATTAACAGAGGGGGATAACATCTTAGATAAATAATATGTCATATAATATATTAAGGAAGAAGAAGAAGAAGAACACAAAAATGCACTAAATTTCCTTTCCGTCCACAAACCACAGCATACAGAACAAAATCCAGCATTACAATCGCAGCTTAGCGACCATCTTTCCTGAAGACCCATTCCGCGTTCTGTCCACATATGTATTCCACGATTGTACACACTTTTGCGCCTTGGTTCTTCTCTTGGTTCTAGTCGGAATCCGATCTCTTTTCTTCCTGATAATAAGTGTGCCCATGTTGTAGAGCTCGAAAAACTGATCAAAAAAATGTATGGGATCGTTTTGCTACGACCAACCGTTACGGAGATATTGTTGATCAAAATTTTGATGACGTCATAGACCCGTTCCCCCCAAAAATTAGACCCAAATTTTTCGTCACTCTATCGCCTGTATCGCCGACCCCAAAAAACGTCAGTTATCCCTATTGGTTACCGAAATAATTTTCCCTAAACGTCGCATTCGATTAGGGTCTCAATACAATGGTTTCACACTGACGTCGCACAAAATAAAATGAAATAATCACTCTCACAACTCAATCTACCATTTTGCGTGACTTACAAACAAACAAACGCACAAACAAACAAACAGAGAATCGGCTATTAATATATAGATACATGCAAAATGTCATGAAATTTGAAGAACTTTCGATATTTGGTCCAAATTTGGCCCAAATTGTCCAATTTTAGTCAATTCTGACAAAATGACTGTCAAATTTGAAATCAGCACCTTTCAATTGTAATACATGCAAAATTTCATGAAATTTGAAGAACTTTCGAAATTTGGTCCAAATTTGGCCCAAATTGTCCAATTTTAGTCAAACATGTCCTAAGTTCCTAGCATAGGTCAGTCATTAACTATTCTGAATAAACAAACAATCCGAAATCCGAACGGACTTTCCGAAAACGGCTAAAAAAGTGTTACATAGACAGATTGATAGATGTGTAAACCAAACAATTTCCTACGCTTAAAAGCGCGGAAATTGAATAAGCATTCTAAAGTATTTCTGTAGTTACCTTTTTCACGTTCTAACGATGTCCAAATTGACCTAAATCAACCCTGATTATCTTTCTTTTCTTATCTTTCTTATCGTTGAGTTTTTCTTCAATATCTTTTCGAAGAACAAATATTTTATCAAACATTTTATATTAATGGGTAGAACACGAAAAGCTCTTTCTTGTGATATAAAATTCACAATATTTTATTAGACATGTAATGAGATATGCGCCTTGAAATTTGGTGGATAAGACATTTTGATACACACTGTACAAAGTATGCACGAGAAATTCAGAAATCGTTATGTCTGTTAATGACTCATTGTTCTTTTGTTTTAGCGTCTCTGAAATATACTACAGTGTGTCCACCAAAAATGTATCGGCTCGTAAAACGTAAATTAACATTCTCACGATTTTTTATAGAAACTTTACTAGAACTTAGATTTTCTTTGTTGTTTCTTTTGACATTGAAACTACCGGAACGCTTTTTTACAATAGAAGGTAGTTGATAGAAGAATTTCTCAACAATGCATTTCTTTTTACTTTTGGGAACAGAGGAACAACAGAATTTATTGTGAACAAAATATTTGCAATAAAAAAGCTTATTGTCACAAAAAGATACATTTTATGAAAATAAAACTTTAAAGTGAATCTATCAAGTTTTGCTGGGGGAATAATTTTCACCATAACAATCAATGTTTTGTTATAAAATAAACAGAGCAGTATTAATAATAAAAATTTCATAAGTTACTACTATCTCCCAAAAGTAAAAAGAAATGCATTGTTGAGAAATTCGTCTGTTAACTACCTTCCATTGTTAAGAAACGTTCCGGTAGTTTCAATCTCAAAAGAAATAACAAAGAAAATTTAAGTTCTAGTAAAAATTCTATAAAAAATTGTGAGAATGTTAATTTATGTTTTACGAGCCGATACATTTTTGGTGGACACACTGTAGTATCTCGGCGTAAAAGATTTTTACAGTTTTTAATTTCCAAAAGGATACCTGCACAAATCCCATGTTGAAAATAATTGACGAAAAATACTGATTTGGAAAAATGCTTTTAATTTTTAACTATGCTTGTTGCTTCAGAGCACTAAACCTATTCAAAAATAATTTATATTTTTATTTATTTATATTTTTTAATTTTCGCTTGGACACCACTATCGATATTTTAAAAAAGAATAAACATCTTCCATGAACACACAACTCAAACTTGTTTTGCTCGCAAATTATTTTTCAATATATAAATTCACTGTATGCACAATAAAATGGTTCTTACTTTGTTTGCAACCAACAACATTTTCATTTTGAAACAGAGAAGAAGAACTAAAAGATAAAATCAAGATATATAAATCCATTTAAGAATTAGTGAAAATACAACTATTAGGTGTCAATACCTTCTTCAATCTTTTTAACCAAAACAAACTCTTTGTACTAAGATGGCACTTTATTTTCAAAATAATTTCTTTGTAGTTACGTATCTTTTCTATAAACAGCAACACATTCACAGAATAACCCTATCAAAAGAACATACATAAAAAATGACGTAAGCTAAAAGATTCAGCTTAACAAACATCTTTAAATGTGCATTAATTTGTCTAAGTAAGTATAATCCAATTTTGAATTATTTCATTGGTTTTGCTAATAATGTCCTTGTAACAACAATACCACTGATACCATTTAATGATTAACAACATTAGCAAACATGTGACTATATATTTCCCCAAAGTTGCGAAAATTTTGTCAATTCAATAATTTGTGGCACTATCTGAGCGTTTTTCTTTTATGGTTTCATTACTTACACTCTTTCCTACACAAATTGCAACATACTTTCTAGATCCGCCACTGAAAATATGTATCATCACGCTAAGTAATTACAATGGTAGAACTACCATCAACCTGATACTCAGATCAAAATGCCCTTAAACAACAGGTGCCCTTAAACAGGTGCCCATAAACAACAAATGAATTGAACAGCGGAAAAGAACTTATTCTGAACTTATAATAAAATAAAGATGGTCATGGTCTATAAGATTTCTCTGAACAATTTTAACGGAGGAATTAAAAAGTGACTGAGAAGGATTTAAAATGACAGTTCATAAAATTAAATTCAAGTATTCAGAAATAAACATCAGAATAATCTCTGATTCAAAAAACGCATTATTTACTATTATGTGAAAATAAATAACCTTCATAAATCCCAAAAACAAAAAATAAAATAGATTTTTTTTAGTTAAAATATAGATCCATAACCAAATCACTGCATATATAGCTGGAAGTAGTAGTTTGTGTTCTGGCTTGATTTAATTTACAGACTATAATGTTGGATTGTGTTTTCATTTACGTTTGTTCTTCGCAAGGAAAATTGACACAGTATAACTTTTACATTTACGAAATAAATATCACATACAGTGCCAAATTAGTATATTTAATCATAGAATTAATCCATAATAAATTAATGTTTCTGTTGTCAGATTAAACGACTGTCCAGGGAAGCACACTCGACCAGATTCATTCAAGTTATTATGTGTCTATATCTAGTGTGTAACTTCTCTTTGCACATAACACGGCATCTTAACTGGCTAGGGCTTCTGTATACACACAAAAAAAACATTGCAAATTTGGGAGAATTTAGGAATATCAGGGAAGGACACTCCAGCAGGCTTAGGAATAGAAACGCTTGACTCTAGCCGTCTACATTAATCTCGAAAAGTTTCGGCGAACAAAGTTTCGGCGAAAAAACTTCGGCTAAAAAACTTTCGAACAGATTTTTCGAAATTTCTGTCAAACATTTCGGACAAAATTCTTCAACTCAAACACCTTTTTTTCCCTGATAAAAATCGAAAATGTCATTCGAGGACGTATCCAATAATTACAAGAAGAGAAAATGGTAAACAACTAGTTGTGTTAATGTGTCTAGAAATTTTGTATCATGTTAATAAAAGATGCATTCAACTTATATTAAGTGTGCAGAAGACTATTTTGTATAAAAACAACTTTCTATGGGTTTTTCATGCGAATAAAAGCCTGTAAAACGCATTAGGGGAAAAAAAGATTTTCCAAAAATTTCGGCGTTACAAACTTTCGGACACGCGTACGTCCGAAAGTTTGTCGTGCCGAACTAGTGACCTACCGTCAACCAGGACGACGAGTAGTATCAACAAGGATAGCCACCCTCTGCCAAAAATGACTCTTTCTATTTTATTGTGTTCTGTTATGTTAAAAGTACCAAAACACCAAAAATTTAGTAATTATTTTTACGAGTGATACAAACTTTTTAAAAAACATATTTAGACATTTCTGTTGCCATCATTATTAGTAAAATAAGATTATAAGCTCAATCGTTTTCAAGTATATGTATATATTATTTATCTCACACTTGACAAAAGTATCGTGAATCACTTAGTGTTTTTTTTATTTTATATATCAAACACAAATATATAAATACATCAATGTAAGTGACAAACCTGTCTATCAGAATACTTTTATCTTTCTTGTGATTAAATCATTCAAGCTATCAAATAAACAAGTTAAGTTTATTGATCTAACTATTTACTGAAAAATATATCTGAAACTGCCAACATATTAAACGCTTCGACAACTCCCTTTTTTAACAAAAAGATTCTTCATAAAACATTCTCATTGGCTGTTAATTGTATTGGATTGCAATAGCTATTTTTAGGATCAACTAAATGAGTCAACTACAACCTTCTAGTGCATTTATACCTATTGACATGTTAAATCACTAAAATTGATTTTTAATCTTTTGCATAGAAACTTTTGTCACTAGGTTTAATCACGGATTAGTGACAGCTGATGTATACTGACATACATGTTGAGAAATTCCTAACATTACAATCAAATCATTAATGACAGACGATTGATTTTAAAGAAAATGTGAAAAAAATATTAGGATATAAATAATGAGAACAAGTATATAGTCACATAAATTGAAAATAGTCCATGAAGTCCTAATAATATCGGCGTCCTCTTTTTCTTCTTTGTTTTTCTTCTCTTTTACTTTTCTTTTCAGATTTTCGATTTCAGCATATAAATTTTTGTTAGAATCACTTTATTATACCATTTTCCTTTGCTTTGGGTTACTAGTGCAATTACTAACTATGATTATGGACTTAAACTTCAATTTTTTCTCACAGCTCTAACATGGAGCGCAATATTGGGCATTGTTCTTTTTAATTGTTTACATATTACGTTTTCTTCGCTATCCTACAGGAATTAATTCAAGTCTTTTTGGTATCCTAAATTATAACCACATGCACATCGAAATGTACTTGATATTGTCGCCATTTACTTAACCCATTAACCTTGCAAGTGCAAAACCCTTTCGATAGAAATTTGAATTTTGCTATTTATTAATTACATGGATTTATGTGTAATATTACAATATTATTACAATATTTGTAATATTACAGGAAAAATTTTTATGTGCATACGTTCTCATCAAATGTCTGAGTAAAGCAAGAAACCCTGGGTACGAGGTTGTTGGAAAGTTTTTGATTAGTCTTCTAGCAGATTTATCAAAATATCAGTTTCAAATCCTGATAAAAGTGTTCCTTCAGTGATGAGTTCCCTACTGCGTCACGTGCCACACACTGCTTGCACAGTTTTCCCATCACTATGGAAATAAAGCGACAACACATTTAACAACAAAGAAGAAATGAAAGGCACAAAAAGTAGAAAGCTACTTTCCAGCACCTTACATATTGACAACTATGGCACTTTTTGTCAAAAAATTATTGATTTATTGATTTCATGTAGACAATGCACAGATGTATTTTTTATTCACTTTTATAGATTGTTATCTTCGCGACTATCTACTCTGCTTGTGAGCAAATTTTGTATTCTGCTTACATTTACGATGGAAATATAGTCCACAAAGCTCTGTTGTACCTCTTGTGAGTGAGAAATTGATGTAATACTCGTTATTTTGTCAGAAAGGGTTAGTGACAACTAATGTATATACCCAGGCTACTGTTTGTAGATAATGATGATTTTATAGATTTTGTACACATTAAAACCTAAATTGCAATATCATGTTCAGGATGTGATCAACATCAGGATAGCCTAAAAGTGTGAAGTATTTTCCCCTTAAACAAACATGAATGAAGGTGTTGTAAACACAACCTAAATGCCGGTTTCCACTTCACTCGCTGATGTCACGTGAATGGGGAACTAATTTTTGATTGGCCGTCCCAGTCTCATTGGGTTGTTCAAATCATTCAAACAACTGAGATAAGAAAAAACTTGTTCCCTCGTTAGCACAACCACAATCAATGAAACCGTTTCAAATGATGACATTTTAAGAATGGAAATTTAAAGTTTACAGAGAATCCTTTGTATTTACTGGGTTTTTTCATGTGTTTTTGCTATCTACGAAAGTAAAGCACAAACTCATGACTCATGATTCTTGATCCCACGCATGTAATGGACAGTGGCGTTTTAATAATGGATTAAGTAGTTTATCCATTTGTACAATCAATTCGTCTATAATCGGATTAGAAATCATTGCTTGATCCATTTTATGTAAGATATTCAATTACTATCCTTATCAAAAGACATTCTTCAGTACGAATTTTTTCTCACAGCTATAAAATATAGCGCCATAATGGGCAATATTCTTTGTAGTGCGTTACATCCTCTCCGCTATCGTGTTTTTCTTCTCAAATTTGATTTTGATCATGTCTACATCGAGTTGAATTTGTTATGGTTGTCATTCACCTAACACTCTAGCCTTCCAAGTGCCAACTCTCTTCTCGATGGAAGCTTGAATTTTGTCATTTATTAATTATCTATATGGAATGTATATTACAGGAAAGACTTCCATGTGAATACGTTCTCGTCAAATTGAAAATGCCTTTTGATAGTCATCCACACCAACTTAGTGTCTGGAGTAAACCAAGAAACCCTGTGTACGAGGTTTCAGGAACGGTTTTGATTTGTGTTCTAACAAATGGTGAAGACTACAAAAAGGAAATATTTAGTTTTTTCGATCACTGAAAAAGTAATACATAAATAACACATGAATCAACAAGTGTGAAATCTTGTAATGCTTTGCGCACAAGGCAGAACGTTAAGCATCATATTTCCAGCACCTAAAATATTGACAACTATGGCGCGTTATGTCTCAGCATTCAAAAATATTCTCATGTCGTTATTGATTTATTGATTCTGTGTAGATAATGTAGATTATTCATAAAAATAATCCTGTAATCCTCGAGATTATTCTCTGCTTGTGGTCAAATTCCTCTCTCACATACCAAACTTGAAGATCATGAATAACCTGATTGAAAGCCTCAGTAAGAGGCTTATATGCTCATACAATACGTCGTAATTACATTTGAAATGGAAGCCAACAAAGCTCTGGTGTAACTACTTTAAGTGAGAAATGGTTTTAGAACTGAGGGATAACTGCCTACATGAATGACGGAATCTGTATTGAATTTTATCGCTGACAGTTTTCCCAGATGTCGAAAAAAGAAATCCTGTTTGTAATCCTAAAAAATAAAAATATTCCCTTCAGTGAGAACACTTCCCGCATGATGAGTTATTCCCAAGAATTGCAAACAGGAATATAATAAAACGTCTTGGTATATCATTTTTCTTAATCCACCCTCCTTCTTTTTAACACTCTCCTCTACTTAACGCCCTCCTGTAAACTCAAAAAATGAAATAAACACTCCCCTTTCTAATAAAAGCCCACCCCCTCCTAGGAGGGGCGTTTATTGGAAAAAATTACTATGCATATTCTGAAAAGATGTTACCAGGCAAGAACAAAAGATAAAACAAATCATTTCAAATTTTTTGCGTCTTATTTCTGCTTCGTTTTATCGATGAATGGAAACTATCGGTGAATCCGTTTGGCTTTGTGATGAACTTCTAGAGTCTTTCTATTCTCTTGTTCAACTGCTCGTCTTTAGCAGATAAAGTTTCGTTCAGTTCCCAGTGCGCAAAATCGTCAAAAAGTCACTGTGACAGAGAGCATTTTTATTGCAATTGTGGTGTAAATTTCTATAGAAATGCACTCCTTCGCACAGATTTTTAATAAATGTGCCGGCTGGGTTAACTTTATAAACGTGCTGACCCTCGGACAATGCATTGAAACCAGAATTTATCGTGAGGTTCATTTACCCGTGCCATCCCTGCGTTGAGACATCGTTTATAATTTTTTCCAAACCTTAAAAACATCCGAATTTGCAATCTAATATGATGACATTTGAATTCGAAGTAGCGGAGCTATCTAGCATTTGAATATTCGAATTGGAATAAGCAAAGAAAAGCCAAATAACATTTCATTCTCTCCCTCAAACCAAAACAACATGGCCGATTCTAAAAAAAACGCCCCATAAGGGAGAGAGAAACGTAACCCGTAAACGTATTCTATTCCATTCTTAGATGAAGACAATTTTGTTGATGGTTTGTATAGTTGTGGTTTTAGAAAAAATCACAAAATTAAATTTTTTAAATAAGCGCCCCCTCCCCCCCAATAAATGCTCTCTAGTAAATGCCCCCCTCTTAAACTCAAGAAATTAAATAAACATTCAGGGCGTTTATTAGATGATTAACGGTAAGT
Organism: Turritopsis dohrnii; assembly: GCA_027922465.2. NCBI lineage: Eukaryota > Metazoa > Cnidaria > Hydrozoa > Anthoathecata > Oceaniidae > Turritopsis > Turritopsis dohrnii. The sequence continues at coordinate 126,603 of BQMF02000551.1, read as the reverse complement.
ACAATACGTGGAGAAGAAAAGAGACAACATCTCAACAAATTATTAGAAACCGTTAAACCGTTGAGGAGACATACGTAAATATCTAAATTGATGAAGAGGTTTTGCTCTAGATGTTTGTCTGTGTTTTGAGGACTTAAATAAGGAGAAACTGGAATCTTTCAAACAGATATATTTCAATAGGTTCGAAATACCTAAAAAACAGATCAATATAATATGTGCCTATACAAGCATATAGAACTACGATAAAAACAAACCTAGAAAAAGTGTACCATATAGAGTTCATGTAACATAACAGAGTGTCCTATATAAATGATAAACGAATCTATGAATTCAACGTACTTTAACTCCACTATAGCTCCAATCGTATTGTCCTCAAACGATGTTTTGTCAAGGCGTTCTAGCAGTCTATACATGAATTAATGCTGGCAGCTTCTAGCGTTCTAACTTATCTCTCGTCTATCATGTCTCATCTACCATCTTTGTTATTGCGTTCCGAACGTATGTTCAAAACACTCCAATGACGAAAAAGGACTATATACACCTTCGCGTTTTGCGTATCTAATCGTCATGTGCTGCTTTCAATACTATTAATCGTTGTACCGGTCGCTCAACCTGGGTGTATTTTACCCCTGCATATTGGTGAACATCCTCTTGGGGTCGTTGGTTCTTATATGACACCATCACTCTTCTCACCTAGCCATCATCGCCTGGAAAGGTGTCAGTTATTAGCCCCATTCTCCATTGACCTCTAATAGTGTTGCGATCTTGGATTAACACTACGTCATTTTTCTCCACGTTGCGTCGTTCAACATGCCATTTGGTTCGAACAACTAGAGAAGGGAATACATCTCTTGACCATTTTTTCCAGAATGTGTCAACAATACGTTGGATAAAATCTAGTCGATACTTGTTGCTAGATCGTTCTTGAAAAGGACCTTGGGGTGCGTGACTAGAGGCTCTCCCAAGGAGTAGATCATTCGGACAAATATATGAACCTTCGTCTGGTGTTGATGGGTGGGTTCCGATTGTTCTTTGATTTACAATCTGTGCGGCTTCGAAAAGAACAGTTTGTAATTCGCTAAATGATAATATCTGTTCTCCAATGGAGGTATTTAGAGCCTTTTTGACAGACTTGACAAGAGACTCCGTTGCTCCATTGAACCAAGGTCCATCTGCTGGTGTAAACTTCCACTCACAGTTGTATTAGATTCTATATGCTCCTAGCCGATCTACGTCAAGATCTTTAATAGCATCTGATAATTCCTTCGAGGCAGCTACTAATTGAGATCCATTGTCGCTAAAAATAGTATGTGGCCATCCTCTTATGCTGGCAAATCTCCAAAAATGCATCAGTTGAGTAATTGTGACTAACATCGACGTGCACAGCTCTGGATACCATACACGTAAAGATTACACCGTAACACTTTCCTCTTGTGCGTTTTTGTACTTCTCCTTTAATAACATATGGACCGAAGAAATCAACTCCAGTAGCTGAAAAGGGGGGAGAAGGCTTCAATCTTTCAATTGGAAGTTGACCCATTCTCTTCGCTTTTTTTCTACAAGTGACACAGTTTGATACTAATTTTGATACGATTTTGCGAACTCCAATGATCCAGTACTTTGAGCGAATCCTGGATACTGTTGCTGCGATGCCTAAATGACCAGATTGTTCGTGCTCACAGTGAGCAATAAGTAGGGATAAGCGGTGGTCACGCGGTAAAAGGATGAATTCTTGCTTATTTCAAGTTGCTTCCATCCATCGTTCTGTGCGTCCACCCACTACGATCAAGCCATTTTTCATCTTGGGGCAAAGCTTCTTCAAGCGTTCGCTTGGCAGTTCTTTTTTCAAGTCTTCTTGAGCATGTTTGATCCAAAATATGTCTGCTTTTTCTCTATCCAATGGATTTATACAATTCTGACGTGTTTGACTTGTTAATTTAAATCTTTCATAAAGCTTGAGAATTCTAGCAGTGATATTTCGCAATAACTCAAAACGACTGAATCTGTTGATGTCAATGCGTGTTGCTAGATCAAATGATACCTTACTTCGTTCTGGTAAATCCTTTACCTTCGTTTGACTGGAAATTGGCCACTCACCCTCGGGCAACTGTAGAAAATTTGGACCATTTTGCCACATACTTAACTCGTCGAGATCTGATGGAGTATTACCACGTGTAAGCCAGTCAGCGATATTTAGAGATCCTTGTGTCCAAAAACCATTCAGATGGTTGCGTTGATGCTTGTATTTCTCCAATGCGGTTCGCTGCAAAGGTGTTGAAACCATAACTTTCTTTGCTGATCATTGCTTTGACAATCTCACTGTCAATAGTATGTTAACTCTTTCAAATCGAAGACATGATCGAGAGAGGTTATATTATACATAAATGTAATCATCATCTATATATTAATAGCCGATTCTCTGTCTGTCTGTCTGTCTGTCTGTCTGTCTGTTTGTTTGTTTGTTTGTAAGTCACGCAAAATGGTAGATCGAGTTGTGAGAGTACTCATCATTAACATCTAATTACTACTGTAACCAGTAATTTTTGTGATCGCCATGCGGAATACTGGGACCGAAGCTGCTTCGAATGATCAAGAAGAAGAAAAGGTAAACTATGAATGGTTTGTACAAAAAACATGTCTAAATTGACTATGATTGGACAGTGGTGCAAAGTTGGAAAACTTCATAAGTATAGAAATTTGACAGTTCTTAAAATTTCCCCTGTAATTTGGAATTCCACTGCCGTGAAAATTTATGTTTAGTCAGCAGAAATCCATTTACTCCTTCTTTAGTTCACAAACACTTGTGCCATCTGCAAAATGTTCGTATCTTCGCTTGCTCATAAAATTATTGTTCAAGTAAGAAAAATTTCAAGCTTATTTATTTATCTGGTATTGTTTTATGTGGCTTGCCTCACTCAGTTGCTATTGCATCTGCTTTCCAGGAGGGGCCACGGCTTAGATTGGAGGCTCCGAAGTATTTGACACTCTCATGAGTGACGCAAACCCAATGAAGGGCCTGTGCTCTTCTGGATGACCTTCTGCAACACCCGATGTATTATCTACCCAGTTTCCCTAACATGGCATGAGTCGACTATGGTACATTCACTCGTGCATGGTGAATCGCCACCAAGGAGAATTGAACCCCGACCTTTTGCATGAATTACAAGAGTGTTTACCACTATAATACGGCGCCATCTAATGTTTCCATCATTCATGTTTCCACTTTATCAATAGACCAAATAGACCTTTTCGGAAAATAAGTCACAGCTGATATTGCCTCGCTTTCAAACCATATAATAATGACATTTGTGTCGTTTAGGAAGTAGGACGCTGGATATCGATGAAGAACATCTCCATTCAAATTATCGGAAAGAATACACTTAAAAACGAGGCAATGAACATAGGAGGGAGCATGGACGTATAAAACGAGAAGGACTCACAACTAATACTTAAGCCTTTCATTTCTATTATTAAAATCTATTCTGTCTGCATTTTTTTGATGTAATCTTCGCCTCTCATTTCACTGGATTTCGGTTCACATGGGTGGGTTTATACGACGCTTTATTATTTAATGAGATGTGGAAAACCAACGAATTGAGAGAAAATACGATTTGGCGATACATCTGCAATATTCTTTAGTATCACAAAACTTCTACTCAACCTTTTTTAAAATGTTGGATTGGAATTAAGACAAATTTCTCGAAGTTAGGAAGCATTTTGTGAATATACTTATATCCAAAGATTTGGTACTTTGAAAGACTCCTGGGTGATGCCTGAGAATATACAGAAAGAAGAATACTTTTTCATTCAATTCTGAAAATTTCATGTTTGAGACTGTAAGAAGTCATGAGGAATCAGAGTTTAAAACCTGGCTTCAAAATAATCATGAAATCTTTAAATTCATTTGTGGTTGGTTGTTACGATCATGGAAGCCAATGGAAACATGTATTTTTAACAGCACTTGAGGGAGTTTCAAAACTGCTTTTGTCAAACTTTCAATAATCTGAGGCGAGGTTGTTTGAATAGATTTATAAAAGTTGTAAATCCTTCTCTTTTTATACGAGTATAAACCTAAATTCCTAATGTTACACAACTATTACTATGTGCAGGATACTACGTGTAACATGTCTAATCTCAATTCCTCTCTTAGCAAACTTATAAGTCACACGGTATAATTCTAATAGTCTGATCGAATATTTTCATCTTGAAAATCTCGTAGTTTTATTGAAACATCTGGATTAATATCATGTGTATGAAAACCTGCGTCATTAAAGAGCTTAAGAAATCGAGGACGGCAATGTCTAAGACGGCGGTTGTGTCAGACGGTGAAGTTGACGTTGACGTTTTCTTCAGAAAGTTAAGAAAGTAGATGGCGATCGCAATTAAAATTTGTAAACAAATATGGCTTCCCCGCGGGAAGTCAGAAATGTGCTACTGCTTTCACATTCTTAAAAAAGCATTGATGAAATAGAATTTTTACTTCTGTATCAGTCAAATATTTCAAGAAATTCAGATTTTCCATACTGGCAATATACTTCTTTCCAGTTAGATGCTTTGAACGAGGCTGACATATATGCTTTGGCTGATTTGCTGCGTATTCCAGACCCTGCCATTTATTATAATGGCACAAAAGTATCAAAAATTGAAGCTCTTCATAATTCTCCAAAGATTGGCTTAACCCTGCCGATTCGGAGATATAATTCATCTATTTGGTTACCCCTGACAATAAAAAATATATTTTCACATTTCAAAATGTCAGAGTTATTATTGATGTTTCATCGTCGAAATCGCCAGGCGTTTATGACCATTTTGACGTGTTCATGTACCAGAATTAAGCACGATTTCAAACTACATTTTGAATTGGATTTATGACCAATTTAACAGCAAATTGCAGAGTTTTAACAAAGCTTGGTTACAGCCTGCCAATCTTAGAAAGTATGCTGATGCAGTACATGAAAAAGGAGGCTCCCTAAATTTTTGCTGGGGATTTATAGATGGAACCGTGCATCCGATATGTCGACCATTTTCCAATCAAAGAAGGTTTGTAATGGTCACAAGAGAGTCCACTCTTGCAGTTGCTGAGTTTAGTTGCACCCAATGGCTTAATTGCAAATTTATATCGACCAATTTAAGGTAGACGCCATGTGCTTTACTAAATGCATCTGACTTACTGCAGAATTTACAGCAACATTCTGTATGTCCCAATGGTCAAATTCTCTGCATTTATTGCGATCCAGCTTACCTCATTCGGCCATAGTTAATGGCGCCTTTCAAAGGAGCTCGTATTACAGCTGATCAAAAATCGTTCAATGAAGCCATGAGTAAAGTTAGAATAGCAGTGGAATGGATATTTGGGAACATATCTAAATACTTTGCTTTTATCGACTTCAAAAAAAATTTGAAAATAGGTCTCAGTCCAATTGGGAAAATATATGTTACTCATTAATGTGATTGAATTATTCTTTGTCAACTTACTTACTTACTTACTTTTTATTCAATGAACTTTCATTAACTGAGAACTCAAATGTTCGTTCAATAATTTCTTCCAACAAAGTATCTAGTTCAGATAATTCAACATCAATGCCAATGGCTTTCAATTCATCGTTCCTCTGTCTTTTATATTTTTGTTCCAACAGCTTAAATCTTTCTCTAACAGCTCCTGTCGACACAGTTAAACCTGATATAAGGTTAAAATTATTGCTTATTTCACACCAAGCTTGAGCTCGCTCTCTTGTTTTTTCTTTAAACTTGTATGGTTCTACAACGAGCATCTCCCTTCCAAGCAATATGTCTTTCTCCTCATTCCAAGTCATTGGACTAGAAAAAAGAATTTGTACAAATTGAAATTTTAACCCATAAGATGGAAACTCACAAATAAAGTAACTACAAGATGACAATTATTTTAACTGATTGATGGACAATTCTCATCATTTCAGGCAGGGTAACCACTCTTTTTTCAGAAAGAAATTCTAAGTTTTATTATTTCATTGTTTAAAAAAGGGGGGAAAATTTCCAATCAAGAATACATTACACTGATACAATACAAGTACGAAACGTACAGACATACGAGTCATATAAAGAGACCTCTGCCAGTTAGATCTTAAATCTAATCTAAAAATGTCAACACAAAACTTGTTTACCATTTTTCTAGAAGCCAAAATGTTGCTAATGTACAAGTTAAAAGGTTTCTCCGCAGCCACTGGAAAATCATATTGTATTTTGTATATTCTTTTATTGTTTAAAACAGTTCTACTTACCCACGTTTTACATCAAAAACTTCCCCAGTTTGTTCGGTCATGTTGAAGTTATGATAACAACGCAAAATCTTGAAACTCACGTCTTCGGCACAATGTGAGTGGGTTTTCCTCAGAGAATTTCACCGTCTCAGAGATTGTCGTCCTCAATTTCCAAAGTTCGGTATTTTTTCAACTTTCTCAACAGAGAGAGGATGGGTGGTTTGGAAGCTGGGATGGGAATAATAAAGCATAGACCGCTACAATTATGATTTTAAATACTACTAGTATCCCGGGTAAAAACTTTTTACCGAACTTAACTTCAAAAACATTAGGTCAAATCCACCATTCCCGTGGTACGTACGCGTCGCTCGTCACCCATGTTCAGTATGCGTTGTGTCACAGAATTTAACTCGTGTAAAAGTTTCTTTTCAGGCATTAATTTGTTATTACATTCAGAAGATTAAAAACAGAAACAAATAGCAACATGGCTCAGAATAATATATTTATACGCAGAAGAGAAGTAACTTTAATGTAAAAAAAATGGCAATATATAACACAGAACTGTTTACCCAGAGATACGAAACCAAACATTACAAAATGTTAATTCAAAACAAATTGATACCTTCCAACTTTTTCTTTTGTTCCAAAGTTACTACTCGACTGCAACCATTAATGAATTTTTGAAATGATATATAGTCTGTTCTTCCCAAAACCATCAACCTCATGATTAAAACCATGAGTTTCATTTCTTTATGCTTTTTTTATTATTACCTAAAAATTAATACTTGAATTGTAATACCGAAAACCTAATCATGCTGTAACAATATTGAAATAAAAAATAAAACAAAAAGAAAGAAAATTCAAGTACGCATTTATCCTAAAGATAACAATTAAAAACAAAATTTGGTCTATAAAGTCAACCGATACTGTGAGTCAATACGGGTTCACTCAACACTGGAGCTGAACAGAATAAAGACTTTTACCTGCCATACACAACCAAACATCAAATTAATAAAAATAATTGAAACAACAAAATGCCCTACTTTGACCAAAACCATAATTGAATACCCAGAAGATATTAAAAGCAACAAATAAAAACATAATGCTAAACTTATATACCTAGCAAGTATGTATGTAGCAAGTAACATAACACAAAATAATGAATGCCGTAAACAAATATAAACTGAAGAAAAATATACCCCAGCAATGCTTCTTTTTTGTAGTACAATCGCAATGAAATACATAATCCATTCTTCTCTTAAATAACCTTCTCAACATACCATGTGTTTCATTTATACATTTATAAATTTCGTTTATAAATAGCTACACTTTTTCTTTTCTGACCTAAAAGAAAAAGATTTCAGTAAAGAACAGCTACCATTCTTTACTACTACTGCAACCATATTTAAGCAAACCAAAGCAAAGGGCATAAATAGCTGGTATAAAGGCATGCAGACAAAGCATCAAACATCGTCAATAGATACAATTTGACAGCATAACACGTTCCCTACTTCCACAGCCATGAGAAAGGAAAACAGTCATAGCTGTGGGACCATTTTTAATTGATCTGTAAATAAATAAATCAAATCAAATCTTCTTTGCTAACTATAAAAATAATAATAGCGCGCGTTACCAAAACAAATTACTCTCGTCTTCGTTTTTCATCCAGTAGCATATAAACTAAACGAAAGAACTCATATAATAAGATATCTATTCAAAGCTATAGTATTTAATCTTTCAAAACTAAATTAAAACCATTCCTTACTGTGTAAATAAACATCATTTTGTTCTGCATTTCTTCACTACACTTTCTTCTGTATAGCGATATTTGATAACTAAAACGTAAACAAACATTTAAATACATTTAAATACAAATACATGTTCCTAACTTGTTCTTTTATTAATCAAAAATAAAAGTTTTATAATAATACCTTTTGTTCGTTCGATCTTTTCTGCAGCTAATTTTTAAAAACTTCACTGCACTTCTTCTGTATATCTAAATATGATTTTTCATTGTAAACAAACGATAATAAAACGTTTTATAATAATAACAATACCTTCGTGCATACAAACCTGTGTTTCTTCGTCAGTTCTTTCGTCGATTTGCTGCCTAAAACAATCAAATTGAAATTGAAATATTCGTATACAAAAAGAAACACGTCTTCTTCACGAAGTTTCTTGCTCACGAAATGATCGTTGACAAATTTCGAACGAAGAAATTGCATTGCTCGCACTCCTCCAAAGACGTTTTTCGGCTGATTTCCACTGCGCAAACCAAAAATAACAAAACGGAGGAGCATATACTAATCGCGGAAAATCAAAAAAAGTGTTCTCGCGTCTACGTGGTTTTACGACAAAAAGGGAAAAAATAAGAAGGATTTGACCGTGAAAAAAAACCAAATATGTCACTCTCTAAAATAAAAGTGGTATGCACAAATGCGAATTAGTATAATAAGATGACACGAATTCAAAAAATTCAAAAGAATTATTTCATAACAAGTGCTGTGTGTCAGCTGAGCTGTTCCAGGCTATAATCACAATCACACTAGCCTGTAACAGCGCAAAAATAATACACCGTACACATCGCCTCGTTTCTAAGTTTATGGATTATTACATGAAAACGAGACGTTGTTTGTTGTGAACTAATTCATGAGAAGGTCTATGAAAACATCAACAATCTCATTTCAAGCTTGTACAGTTATAACATTTTCGTCGATTATGGAAAGTAACAATATTACAGTGAGTGGGAATAATAAAAAATATGTCTTGTTCGTTTTCGAGTTTATTAAGTTTTACGTGGGTGGTAGTGAAGAAAATATAATTTTAAAATGGTAGCCATCGTAACTAACCAATGTATTTGTATGTTTATGTTTTTTGGATGTTTTTTTCGTCTTTAAGGAATTTGATTTGTTTCACTACAGTTCGGCAGCCGCAACTTCCGACTATAATAAGCGAGACTTGTTAGGTGAGGAAATAAACACACAAAAAGTTATTAATTTTTAATCCTTTAGCACCATGTGTTATAAACGTAGCTGTCTAAAATACATTTGACTAGGTTTATGTCATGCACTTTTGACGGGTTTAAATTGAAACCACCTTGTCTTTTCACATTGATTTATTTCGGAATACTACTTCGGCTTTGTTGAAACCACTACACTGCACTCAAGAGTCATTTTTGAAAAATGAGATTTTGTTGCAATAATAAGAATCCACAGGAATGTTTAAAAGTCTCATCGAACTCGTCAGTGTGTACATCAGGCCTTACGATAGACTGATGAAATACCGTAAACCTCCGAATATAAGCCCTGGGCTTATACAAGTTCGTAAGCTTTTTTTGGGTGGGCTCATACACGGGGTGGGCTTATACACGGGTGGGCTTATACATGGAAAACGATAGCAACATATTAAATATCTATGCATATATTTTACGTAATAAAAACTTTTCACTCATCGCCACTTTCTTCACTATCTTCACTTTCGCTATCACCATTACCTTAACTTTCGCTCGATGTCGCTGTCTCTACATTGTCTCCGGTACCATTATCTTCTTCCTCGCTTGATGTTTCAAGGTGGAATTCCTCCTCTGGTTGAGGCATTGTATAGTCGTCTATACCTCGGATGTTAATTTGTTTATCTTCTGTATTATTAGTTAATCCACACTTAACAAATGATCGAATTACGCACTCTTTTGCTTTCTGTCACTTTTTCCCAAGCATTTGCAACCCTATACACGGGCTTATACACGGGTGGGCTTATATTCGGAGGTTTACGGTATATATCTTCATGGTATGAATTCTTATTTCAGGCGGATGAAAAGCAGAAGGGCGTGACAACAATGCAGAGAAGTGAATGTATGACGTCATCATGTAACCTCATTTTCAGATTTGAAAAAGATGAACAGTCTCGAGATTATTTTAACAATATCATACTATTATATCAACTTGTCTTCTCACAATTTGCATGGCTACTCTAAGTTTACGCCACTCTTTTAATGCCTCCTCTGATCAACGCCCTTCTATATGCGTCCAATTAGATTTTGAAATAAATCTTATAATCTTCCAATCGTGACGTGAAACTGCAAATTTTAGCTGGTTATCACATTTTCAAATAGTTTATCTTTCAAACCCGATCAATGAAATGACGGTAGAGAGTTGTTTGGATGATTGAGTTTATATTTTCCTCCTTTATTCAAAAACATTTATAATTGTTTTCACCGAGACGCCTGCGATTATCAAGTAAACTTTCTTCTATAAAAAATCTAGGAAACATGTTTCATCTAATTTCTGTATATATTATGATCTGCATTATTTTAGCCCTGTGTGTTCATGAAACAGGGGAAAAACAGGGTGGTTGTCTTATATTCTACACGTATTCATTTCACATTTTGTATAAAGTTTATGAATAAGGAATTTTGTCAAATTGTATGTTGTTCATTTATCACCCAATATAAAAACAGTCGAGGAGAAGAAATATATGAATCTTGACGTCCTTTTGACGTTCTTTTGATGTAGAGATAGGAAAGTGCCGATGTTGGCCCAGAATTGTATCTCTAGATTTTCCTCCTAATTATAAACGAGAATCCCTGTCAATTATTTTTCGCTAAACATAAAGTATTAACGTGGGGATTTCCCCGTGGGATTTCCTTACATAAATTCAGGGGCGGATCCAGGGTTAGGCAACTTAGGCAAATGCCTAACCCAAAATCAGTTAAATAATGTTTTTCATAAAATTGTATGAAAAAGGTATTGTATTACAATAATCAGAAAATAATCGAAAATATCAAGAGATTCCGGCATCCAATCCGCCCGATCCTTTCTTTCCCAAAAAATAGGATTATTATTCTCCGGCGAGGCGCGGCGCGCGCCATGATGTTAAAAATTAATGTTTTTTACAGCTTGAGTTTATAGGTAGTGATCTCTGCCCCGAAAACGACTTCTCATAGTCACATTGACAACACAGACTAGTGCCTAACGCTCACCTTAGGCGAAGAAAATTTGCCTAAGGAGCCCCGGGTTTACACACTTTAATGAATGAACTGGAAGAAAATTTGCCTAAGGAGCCATGGGTTTACACACTTTAAATGAATGAACCAGAAGAAAATTTGCCTAAGGTACAACCATGGGTTTACACACTTTATTGAATGAATGGTCACCAAATCTGCTCAAAACGACCGTGGGGGACCTTCGAATTAGACCCAGTTCAACATGGATTCGCTAGAAAACATCGTTGCAGCTTTTGATAGCAATAATGAAGTATTAAAGTCTGTGTAAAAATAGTGTGCACACTTTTAAGATTTGCTTGCCATTTGGTAAATACTGAATCAATTTTAACAAATTTGGTATCGTTGGATAGACATTAAAAAGTACAATATTCTACAGAAATAAAACAACCCAAAAAAGAAAAAGAAAATGAAGAAAACGGAAGATGAAAAAAACAAACTTTTTATACAAAAGTCATATATATTTGATTTTTATATCATTGGAAACCTTATTCTATGGCGATTTCAAAAATATATATATTTAATTGAAAATTTCCATTAGTTTTTGTTTATTATGATACATTTGAGGGTATATTGAAATTTTTGCAGTTTTGTTGATCTTTGAAAGACGGGGGAAATATCTGAAAACACAGTAATTGTACTTGTACTTAAGCAAGAACATTAACACATTTTTTATGGTGTGAAAGTAATAAACAAATCACATCACACTTCTCTTAAATTATCATAGGTTGTTACCCAGAGTAATTAGAATTACATAAAATGCCTCTAAGGATTATTTTATTCCGTCTTTGTATTATTAAATGTAATTGTTTTGAATAATGTATAACTAAATAAAGTAACCCCCGGTTTTTTAAAAATTGCAAATGGTTGAAAAGTCTAAAATGTTCTAAGTAATAGCATCGTTGCTGCAATATTCCAAAAACTAATGGAAATTTTCCATTAAATATGTATATTTTTGAAATCGCCAAAGAATAAGGTTTCCAATGATATAAAAATCAAATATATATGACTTTTGTATAAAAAGTTTGTTTTTTTCATCTTCTGTTTTCTTCATTTTCTTTTTCTTTTTTGGGCTTTTTTATTTCTGTAGAATATTGTGCTTTTTAATGTCTATCCAACGATACCAAATTTGTTAAAATTGATTCAGTATTTACCAAATGGCAAGCAAATCTTAAAAGTGTGCACACTATTTTTACACAGACTTTAATTAGGAAATTTTGAATTCACTTAATACATCTGTTGAAAACTGACTTCAAAATCTAGGAAAAGTATTTTTTTTCGAGTTATGTCTCTTCTTTTGCTTTCGCGAAATGAAAACATTGTGGCTGCTTTAAAGCAAGTGTTTTATTATTTTATGTAAAATAAATGATTAGCATGGATTATTAGCACCATAATTCGTTGACCATAAGTATGACGACAGTTAATTATTAGCTCAGCTATGTATAATAAGTTTGTTTGTGTCAACTGAACCGAAGCCTATTCTTTATTGATTAATGATGTATATAAATATTTTTGGTATCTGTTTCTGTTAACCAAAAATGCATCTGTAAATGTTATGGAGTTACGTTTGAATGACTGAGTTTATAATACACAAAGTCATTGTTATTTTTCTGAGTTGTTTTGCGTAGGCAGCTGTATGGTTTTTTTAGCACCAGTATCTCTACCTAGTAACTTATTTGTACAGTTCAGTATAATTTTTCTTGGTTCGAAATGACTGTCTGGTTTTGAATTTAAGAACTTTAAAAGGATCCTGTGTCCAAAATGATATGAACCAATATGATAGAGATCAAAAAGCCTCTTGTTAGTATTACTTACTTCCAGTTTCTGAGATATGTATTTAATTTTCGAAATCTTACATTCACTTTATGCAATGCATATTTTATGATGTATATAACAGTGGCGGATGTAGAGGTATGTCGAAATTTGTGTAGGAGAGCATTAACATAATTTGTTATTTCAATTTATATTGCCAATGGGATTATTTGAACACTTTTCTTTTATGGTTAGATTGCTAACACTCTTCTACACAAATTTCGACATACCTCTAGATCCGCCACTGTATAATAAGATAGTATATAGGTTAAACTTCTCATCGCAAGTTATCATTAATACTATATCTTTTTAATTTACTATAGAGAGAAAGGGCTTTCACTCTGAGTGAGTGATAAGAAAATGAAGTTATAATATATTGAGATTTTATACACATAAACAAAGAATAAAAGAATAAAAATCTTATATTATACATCATAATTATGTATTGTATGATTTTATGATTTTTAAATCAAAATATCTGCCCAAGGAAACAGAATTTACAAAAACTATAAGACTTCTGAAACAACTTTGTGCATTCTATCATTCCTCGAAAAATCATTTTGGATGCAGGAACACTTTAACATCTTTGGATTTATTCTTTCATTTTACAAAAACCTATGTTATGTCTTCTTTTGAAAAAGATAATTACATAATGTTTTAGTTTGACTTCTTGTTTCCTATGCTACATTAAATTCTGGAAAAAATGTTGTAGCTCTTATTAAAGAGGAAGCAGTACATAATTTATCTGTTGTTGTGTAGTTTTATGTGTAGGTTCTTGGACTTGCTCAGGGATTTCTGGAAACACCATCTTTTACTATATTGTGGTTGACATAATTATTTAACCATGGATCATTTTTAGGGTAGGGTATATATACTATTTGATTTGATGAACGCCTAGTGCAGAAATATGTTTTTATTTTGCTGCCGGATAATGATCAAGGAGCTTGTCTCTAACTTTGATTTTGGTCATTTTACTCTATTTCTTAACATAATTTCTTTTCTTTTCTTTCTATCTGACCATCTTGACCAGTACATACCTTATCGGACAAAACTTAGTCGGACAAAATTTTAGTCGGACGAAAATATTAGTCGGACAAAATTTTAGTCACCTCCAAATATTTTAGTCACTTTTGTCCGACTAATAATATTGTCCGACTAAAATTTTGGTCCTTTTCTAAAATTTCAAAATTTACTTAATTTTCAATAAGGATTATCGAAAAGCGTGCGGAAGTGCGCCGATTACTCTAAGTTCTAGATGTGTATAGGAAAACGAGGCATATTTAATAAAAAACAGTTTTGCCAACGTGAAAAACATATGTCTAAGAAAATCATCGTGGACGGCACAATTTTGCCGTCGGAAAAAGATCCTAATTAAATTAGGTTGCAGTATAATTTTATTTTTCAATTTCATATTTTATAAATGTCATATTCCTGATCAGTATAAAAATCTATTTTGGTTCCTGCATTGGCTTCAGGCGTTTCTTCTATTATGTCTGTCTTCTTCATTCTCTTTTGAACTACCTCGCTATCACTTTCATCGGAAGTTTCTGTTATTACCAGTGCTTTTCTCTTTTCTTGTGGATTCCTTCCTGGAATAAGTGATGCTATTAAAAACGTCCAATCTGTTTACAAAAGGGTCGAGAATCCCTTTAAAGCGTAAAGAATAAACAATGAACATCATGAAAACGAGCGTTAATATTATTTATCTAAAAACTTTACCACTTTAGAAATTGTTTATTTATGACTAAGTCATGTAAAAATATTGTATTCGTTGGTGAGCAAAAAGAAAAATCATAGAGAAATTATAAATATTTAAAATTTTGTAATTATAAACTGATAAGAAGAAGAATTCTGAAAAAAATGATTTGGACCAAATATTTAGTCGGACATAATAATTAGTCGGACAAAATTTTAGTCGGACAAAATTATTAGTCGGACAAAATTTTAGTCACTTTCAAAAAATTTAGTCACTTTTGTCCGACTAAGTTTTGTCCGATAAGGTAGATGAAATATCATGTATTTATCTGAGTGCTCCAATCTATCATGGTATAGGTGATTGAAAATTTATTTATTTGATTCATTACAAGTATGTTTTCATTTGATGGATTCTTCCTGTTCATGTACAAGCAATCAAGAAAATGAAGAAGATAACAGATGAAGTAATTTATTGGTTATTTACTTAACCTCCAATCTGGCAGAAAATATTATTTTGGCCTGCATAAAGTAGTTCAATACATTCCATTCATACTCAATTAGTTTTCTTTTGTTTATTTCCCTTATTCCATTAGTGCAACAATACAGGCTTGCATTATAACACTCTTTACGTTAGGACGAATGAATTCGAGTTCATATTTTTTACATTTCGAAAAGTATGTATTAGATTGGGCGTAAACTGGCGTTAATTTCATCGATTGCGCCTTTATGTGTGTTTGGCAAAAAAAATTTGCCTAACCCTTAAAAAATCCTAGATCCGCCCCTGATAAATTTTAGTTAATAAATATTAGGGGTTTTCCGTAATATTATTATTATAACCACAAACTACTCAGAAATGTAAACAATTAAATATCTCATAAAAATGTCCAGGGGAAATCCCCAATTATAGTAAAAAGCAGTTTGTAGCAGTTTAAACTTTATAACATAAATGAGCTAACAATACTCATTAACACACAGATCAGCGTAGTCTAGTGGTTAAGAACATTAACTTGCACCAGCAAGGTCGCGTGTTCGAACCCCACGCAGTTCGTCTGAGAGGAAGTATATATATACTTCGGCGGTTGTAGATCTCTCATGTTCTGGTTGTGAAACTTGCATGAGTGCGCACTTCCCCACAGTTGAGTTGAATATATCGCGGAATGGTTAGCAATGCGTCTGGGTGATTTATCACTGTCAGGTTTCTCTGGTCCATAGAGACATTCAGGTTACCGTCATTTCGATCGAAATTCAACAAAACGCCAGGGCTTAGAAGTGTCAGCATGTATCCACAATGCCGACTATAATTGCACACTACATGCGCTGATCAGCGAAATATATAATATATGCTAAACACCGTGGTTATCGCTAAAATCAAAGCAATCTCTTCTTCGTGAGATGGGAGTGAATTTGTTTGACTCACTCTTTTGTGAACTTCCTTTTGTGAACTTTTATTTTTTGTTTGTGTTGGAGAGCTAGTCACCTTGTTTGAAATATGATGCTCTTGCACAACATTAATCATTTTATTTCTTCCGAGGCTCAAGTTCTCATTAGATATGAGAATTTTGTTATAGTAACCAGACACCCACGACTTGATGTTTAGATTCATGTCACTAGGTAACATGTAAATACCTTGTCCAACAGAATAATCAACTTTGCTTGAAGCGTAATTTAAAGTATCTTGATAACGTTTAATGTCATCTTGAATATCAACTCTGCGGTTAACAATGTCTTCAAAGTTGTTCATAAAAACTCTTTGAGCTGTCAAAGAGCTTGAATTATTACCTAAAATAGAAGAACGAGCTGAGGCTTGCGAACTAAGAACAAGATAAGCATATGCTCTAACACTCTCTGAAATTTTTACAAGACCTGTTTTTGTAAAGCCTTTAGATTTTTCTATAATCCATCGTGTCATGGAGTCGTCTGTGAAATAACTCAGGCCTGGCGTTGGATAGTCTCTACGTCTTTTTTGATACGAGCTGTAAAAATATTGCCCTTTGTATTTTTTAGGATCAGAATCGACACCATATTCACTACAGATTTTTAAAAACTCTTCTTTGTTATAAGGATTATCGTATTGGTTGAAACTATCTTCAAAAGGTAAAGGTGTCTGCAAGCGCTTAATGATTCGTCTAATGTGATAATAGACGTGAAAACGATATACTGATCTAATCATAGGAGTAGAGCGACCTTCTTTCAGATGTTCAGAACTGACTCCACAAGCACTTGAAGCACACCAAGTGACAAAATTGAGTTGGGTTTGCCATAATTTAAATGGTTGTTCCTTCCAAATTTTCATGCGTTGTTCATTTTCATCCATTTCATAATTAGTAAAAATGTTGGGAAAGCTCGCAGGAATAGAACCATTTTTAGAGACAATAATGGTTTGTTTGTATAAATCTTTAGCATTCAATATCTGAAGGTCTTGTCCTCCATTTGGTTTATAAAGCGCATTGGGAGCATATTTAAAAATGTTCTCCATTATTTAAAAATATTATCTTCTATTCTCTAATGCAAGAAATGTATATCACAGTAAATGTCGCAAAAGGAGAAAAGACCATATATCTATCTTACCCCATTCAAAATATGGATGGCTCAAAAGAAATTGCATTGGTTGATATGTTTGCAGACAATGTTACGTATGAAATAACCACACCCTTAACTCTGTCTCTGTCTGTTGGTGATGGGAAAGTAGAGAAACTAATACCTAGACAGGAATACACGAGCAGGGAATTGAATGCCTTTTTAGCAGATAATGTAGAACTTACCTCATTAGACAAAGACCCTCGAATAATCAAAACAAATAAGCTCGCTAGCGTAACCAAAATGAATTTGCGTCTCTCTGAACTTGACAACACTCAAAATCTTGAGAATGGAAAGCTAAGTGATATTTTACTAACCTATCCCATGGCTAAATATAGAGATTTCACACATGTTGAGCCTAAAAACCCTCAGTACAAAAAATTAAAAAATGGTGTATTTCAGTCTCTCACGTTGAAAATCACAGATCAACATGTCAATATTCTAAAAGAAGGCCTGGGAAGAACCGTTGTTTTGCACATTCGCTAACCGAGATAAAAAGTAATAATAAATTATAATAATCATAATTAATAATGCAGTACGGAAAAAGATTAAATCCAGAACGTTCACTTAGAACTGCTCGTGGTGTAAAAGGCTCTCGTTAAAAAGTAATTGTCACACACAATCCAAGTGAGATTGACCAAAATCAGCTATTGTTGGTTAGATTTCCAAATTTGGGTAGTGATGATGTTATTATTCCAGCAACAACTAATCTAAGTTTTGATATTGAACTCGAGTCGGAAGCTGACACAGAAAGAACATTGGTCAGTAACATTGGGAGAGCTATCATTAAAAAGTTGGCTGTCAAGTTTGAAGGTAACGAGATTTTGAGCATCGATGACTTTGATATTTTTGGGTGTTACAGAGATTTATGGTTAACCAAGTTTGAAAAGAGAAACGCGATAAGACAGGGTATCATCATCGATGATGGGTGTACAGAAAATTGTATGAAATTGAGGATTGGTGCTTCTGATAAAGACACCACTGATGCAGAAGACAAGGCCATTGCTGACACTTATAAGAACAAGTTTGTCATTCCACTCGACTTTGAGATGCTAGATAGTACTATCCCATATTATCAAGCGGATTTAGGGAATAGGCTTTGCTATGAGATCACATTTAACGACTATAGCCGAGTTATCTATTCTGACCCCTCAACTTCTGCCGCAGGTCAAAGAAGTAACCCAGACGGTAAATACAAAATATCTAACATCTCACTTGAATATGAGATTGTGACACAACCCACTTTGGCTAGACACATCACTTCTGAATACCAAAACATGGCTTTGCTCTATGATAGGATTTTGCGGCACAGGCAAATTAGAGTAAACAAGTCAGACACAACGTGTAATTGGTCATTCAACACACCTGCCAAATCTTTGAAGGGTATCTTAGTTCTGTTTGAAGAAGAAGAATCCTACAAACGAGAGACCGGTAAATTCTACAATCCAAAGATCAAAAAGGTATCTGTCATCGTTGAGGGTAAGCTTAACCAACTTTTTGCTCAAGGGATGCAGCCGTTTGAACAATACAATGAGATTTGCAAGTATTTTGCTGAAGGAAAACCAAAAGATAATAGCGCCGGCGAAAACCGAAAGCGCTTGGGATTACATGATGTAAAAGTCTCTGATTACTTGACAAACAAGTATGCTCTATGGTTAGATTTCAGAACAATTGATGAGAATGCTTTGCATGGGACCGGTCGAAAGATTGAAAATGCGAGTGAAGGTATCACCTTACAGATTGAAAAGACCGCTGAAACTGCAGGAAACTTAAACGCTTATACCGGGTGTTTCAGAAAGAAGTTACGCTCTTTGGGCTGATATTTTGAGAAAACCAGTAAAGATATTTCAAAAAAATTTTTTTAATCGTTTAGAGGAAAAGCTAACTTAAATTTTGGTGTATCATACTATACTTTTCATGCACTAGATCAAAAGTTATGCTCGTTTAGGGAAAAAAGTAATTTCTACAAAATCACAAAAAATAGACAAAAAAGGCTAACAAAAGTTATTTTGAACTTTAAGAAATTTCTTTTGATAATATTTAAAGATGTCATAAAAAATAATAGTTTTTTTAGCAATAAAAGCCAATTCCCAAAGGCATTTTTAAGCAAAAAATATTCATGATAGAAAATTGGATTTTTTTTTTCTGCTAAAATAAAAGGGCTTTGTGGATGTATTTATTTTATACTCACAAACATGCCTCGTCTAACAGTGGACCAACGAATCTGGGTTTGCATCGAATATGCAAGAGTTGACAATGCAACTGAAATTCAGCGTCACTGGCCAAACCATTGGCCAAATGATCCACCTCCAAAAATGAATAACGAATAAAGTAATATACGAGTTATAATTTATCC
The DNA here is from genome assembly GCA_027922465.2 of Turritopsis dohrnii. Lineage (NCBI taxonomy): Eukaryota > Metazoa > Cnidaria > Hydrozoa > Anthoathecata > Oceaniidae > Turritopsis > Turritopsis dohrnii. The sequence continues at coordinate 106,928 of BQMF02000551.1, read as the reverse complement.
ATTTGTTTGACAATTCTTTTGTTAGCCTTTTTTGTCTATTTTTTGTGATTTTGTAGAAATTACTTTTTTCCCTAAACGAGCATAACTTTTGATCTAGTGCATGAAAAGTAAAGTATGATACACCAAAATTTAAGTTAGCTTTTCCTCTAAACGATTAAAAAAATTTTTTTGAAATATCTTTACTGGTTTTCTCAAAATATCAGCCCAAAGAGCGTAACTTCTTTCTGAAACACCCGGTATATATCTAATCATGGACGCTCAACTAAACATACAAAACGGTGAATTTATGTCTGTCTTATATTAGAAAAATGGACACACTTTACATGAAAGAGCCTCACACAGCATTATTCGTTGGACCAACATCATGCGGTAAAACTGCTCATGTTGTAAAATTATTAGAAAACTATTACTATGATCACTTTGATTTCATCGTGATTATATGTCCCACCTTGAGGTGGAATCAGACTTACAGAGATCGGAAGTGGTTCTGGAATGACAGCTATGTGATTTTAATTGAGCCGGAAGGATCTTTGTATGAATGGATTAGGAAAATGGACTTTTTCTGTTCCGGATATAAAACCTTATTTCTGATTGATGATATAATAGCTGATGAAAAATTAGACAAAAAGAGACAGCCTTTGCTCGAGTTGGCAATTAGCGGCAGACATCGAAATCATTCGCTATGGTTACTTACACAATCATACACGGCTATACCTAAAAATTTACGACGGCAAGCTAAAATGTTATATGTGTGGTATCCAAAAGATAGAAATGATCTAACCACCATTCATGAAGAGAATGATGTCATTGAATTGCAAGAAGAATTGAAAGATGTCAAAAAAAACTGAAAGGAGGGAAACACGCGTGCCTAGTCATGAGAATGGAACACCCAAGAACGTATGTGATTTGCTGATCAGGTTGACGTTATTTGTTACATGACTCTTGTAACAAAGCTATAAGACTTGCAAGACTGTTATAAGAGTGCTATAGCAAACTCTTGTACAGCAAATTTCAACAAAGATATAAGAAGATAGCAAACTCTTGTACAGTAAATTACAGCAAAGCTATAAGAGAATATAAGAAAATTATAACAAACACAACAAAATGATAGAATATGTCAACTTCATGTTATTTAGCATACTGCTGGTCTCGCTATTTTGCTTTTATTCCGTATTAAAAAAATACCTCTTCCTAATAAAAATGGCGGAAACAGCGATCGATAGTTTAATCGGCTACGATATTCCAGGTGAATTCCCACCACCACCTTCAGATGGTAAAAGGCAAAAATTGCTCGAGTGTGTCTTAACTGGAAATAGCAAGCTATACTTAGGGAAAATGTACACGGAAGAGCAAATTAACAAACTCAAAGATGAAGAGGTAGAAAAACTTTTTAGTATCTATGAAGCTAAACTATCAGGTCAAATGGTAAAATCCTTGGGGAAATCACTAATACGCATTTATTCGATGGGGGCTTGTGCAACGTTAGGAATAAACAATCAAGATGCATTGAGCAATGACCTGGAAACTGACCCCTTCTTAAACTCTGCCCTTCAAAGATTTACATGTGACTTATATTATAAATTCGGCTCATTATTAGCACCACTCAGTGTTGGACTTATTACCGGGAGGCATTATATCAATGAAAGAAATTTAAATAAATCCGATGATAATATAAATACAGCAGATAATAAAAATGTCAGAAGAACAGACTCCCATCCAAGTGACAACGAAGAACCCAAAAAAGGTTGAAGCGGGTAAGAGGTTGGCAGAATACAACCGTAAAAAACGAGAAGAATTAAAACACGTGTCACCTCAAAAAGAAGTGGAGAAGCCTGAGGACTCTCTCACCAAACCAAATGAACAACCTATGAACTACACCTATGGTGAAATAATAGCTCTCAGTTTAGATGGTGGATTTACTTATTTTGTGTATAAAAAGAGAGAGCAAATATTACCCCGTGGGTCACCACCCACCCCCCTTCCACAAAAATCTAAAATACCGGTGAAAATCAATAAACATGAAATGGAATAAAAAGATAAATAACGCTATATATAACCTCGCAATATATGTAACAAACATGGACCAGAAAAGTATCGTCAACGATTCATATCACGCATCAGTCGTGTGCATTTTCGCTATCGGCTACTCTATGCTAGGAAAAAAGGTATTAAAAATGACACCTCCCTTAATTCAAAAGTTCGACTTGGAAGATACGGCAAAACTAGTTGCCATTATCACCGCTAGTGAAGTGACAAAGGAATACTTAATCAAACAAAAGATTTTGCCTGAAAATATCAATATCTAAATATGGCTTCTATCGCAATGATGTTAGGTGGAGCTTTAGCTAACGCTTTGGCTTTCACAGGATCAAGCTATCTGTTTTCAAGTTTATCCAAAGACAGAATCGATAAGGAAAGAAAACGCCATGATTTGGCCATAGAAAAATTACAAAAAGCACAGATTGAATGGCAGCAAAAACGACAGGAAAGGATCGATTTCATCAATAAACAACTAATGCTCGAAAAGAAGGCTGGACTAAATTCGTAGAGCTAAATGATGCAATGAGAGAGTACAATAGGGTGTTTGCTAAACCCCTTGAACCTTTACCGCGGGAGCCTGTATTGAGCGACTTTTATACACCGAGTCATGATCAACATGAAAGGGAATTGACTTTTATAGCTCTGAGTATGATCAGTGTTGGTGGAGCTGTGTTGTATTTTGAACCTTTTGAAAGATGAAGACTATCAACAAAAATTATGTTACACGATACATGTAACATATACACCTTCAGGTGGTTACCGTCTAGTCACAAGGTACGTATAGATCAACCCCCCAACCCCTACAATCAGAGCCCATAAATTTTGACTCAACCAACCTACAACTTCTTTTGCTCTGTTCAATATCCATGATACGATAGACCCAATTATTCCCGGTAAAGCCTCTGCCTGCTTTAGATGCCAATCTACCTAGATGCTAACGCTTTGAGTTTATTTTTTATCCATTCCTTTGCATCGTCCTTTTTATCACCACCTTTGTCAGGATTTTGTGAAGAGCTTCCAGCTGCTGACCCTCCCGGTAACAAAGCTTCCACAAGGACACCGATAGCCATACCAAACGCTGTCAGAACGCTAACGATTGTTATACCTTGTTCACGGAATAGTGTTCGTATCTTTTCACCCAATGTGGTATCTTTATCGAGGACTTTAGTAATGGTTTCTTTGATGCTCGTAACTTGACTGTTTAGTTTGCCTTTTAGAATATCAATGTTCTCTTTCCTAGCTTTCAACTCTTCATGTCATCCCTCCATTCTCTTTTCAACCTCTTTTCGTTGTTCATCTGTGTATGTTGTATCATTTTCCATTTCTTCCAACTTGTTTTTCTCCTTATCGATATGCTGTTCTATTTGAACCTTTTTTGCAACCTCTTCCTGAAGACCTCCTCGTATGTTTCTCAGCGCTTTATCCAATGCTAACAGCTCACGCACAGGATATTCAAATAGATCGCCGGTCTGAGTTGTTTCATGATCGACCGATTGTTGTCTAAGCGTTGAAATTAAATCTTCCGTACTGTTCACCACATCACCAGACATATCCTTCAACTCTACATCGGTTGCTGTTGTGATTTTAGATGTTGAAGGAAGCTCTTCTGCTATTTTGTTAAGTACAGCTGCCTGTCTGGTATATCATACCCTAAACTACGTAACCTGTTCTTGCCCAATATTTCAGCTATAGTACCAGTAGCCCTTAGTCTTTCATTGTTTGTCAATGGTTTGCTACTGTCTTTGTAGTATAATTCACCATCTCTAATTTCAAACTGATCGGTATATAACGTCTCAGGTTTTGACTGGAATTTTTCAGATAATCTATCATACAACCCTTCAACTAGTTCCTTCAAAACTCTAGTATTCAGACTGAGACCTCCAAATGATGTTTCTCGACCTTCGGCTGTATGTATCTGTCCACCCGTACGATCTCCACGTGGTATGAGAGGAAACGTCTCATCGGTTGTTTCATCTGTCGTCATCCCATGTTCTCCAAAGGGGTCAATGTCAATGTCCGCCATTTTTATTTATTTAGAGGATAATTTATTATTTATTATGTTATAATAACCCTCTAAATAAGAGTTTTAAATGTTATCAAAAACTACCCACTGCTCCTGAGGATTTGAATGAGCAGGAAAAGTTTAACGCAAGCGTAATAAATTCTGAGTTTGAAGAGTTGATAAGACTGAAGGACAAGTTTAGCATCAAGCTCAAGAGATACAGCAAGGCGATAGAACGATCGATGCTACTAAATGCTAGCTCAAGCGCTATAACCATTGGCTCTGGCATCGGTTCAATTGCAACAGGGGCTACTATTATCGGAATGCCTATTTCTGCAGGATTAGGCGGTGTAGCCTTAGCCGGCTCTATCTGTACCGGACTTACCACAGCTGTCATCAAAAGATATCAAAAGAAAGTAGAAAAAGTGATAAAATTATATGATATTGTTACATCCACAATTGCTGTCTTCGAAACAAGTATCTCACAGGCTTTGAATGATGGAAGGATCAATTACAAAGAATTCCAGGTTTTGCAGGGAACATATTACAAAGCTTTAGAAAGACTCAGTTCTTCAGATAGAAAGATGGAGACTGAAACCCAAAATCAATTTCAAAAAAGTTTGATGATAGAACTTCAAAACCTGAAAAAATCCATAACCGAAAATGGTTAGTAGGATGTGCGGTTATGTGCTCCTCAATTTGAAAAAGTGATAAATGAAATGAAACTAATATAAAGAGATATGATCACAAGTATATATAAACAAAAAGAGACAATGGAATTTCCAACAGTTGCAACATTTGAACAAAACATGGAACAAATTGTTCCAATCATAAAGTGGAGAGAGCTATCTGAAAACGTGATTTATCATGTTAAATCTGTAAGTGAGATAGACACACCTGCATCTGAATTTGGTTCTGGAACAGCTACGTATGCAGAGGTCCAAGACAGAACAGGAAATTTATATAAGACGTGGTTGCCTGCAAGACTTTGCGTTGAATTAAAGGGTTATGGTTGGAATTCTAGAGAAGCCTTTGTCAGACCGAAGGGGCTCAAACAATCTGAAAAGAATCATGAAATTCTTTGATTATGACATTATGTGGCGCTAAACCTCGTCGCTAGACGACTCATCTTTACTAGAAACAAGTAAAGATACTTTATATGTACAATTCACCAACCTTGCACATAATCAGGAGGTAGCTCTGTATCCTCAGGTATCAACATCAACTCTTCTTTCACAAAAGATCGTTCAGGTCCATCTTGAACATAGTACATTACACGGTTACCTGGTTGCTCTATTACCTCACTCAATTTATATGTCCTCTTTGACTATATCCTATCTGTTGCTCTTTTTCGATGGTCATCGTGCTCTTCACCCGGTTGCAATAGATATCTATACAAACCATCTTGAGGTAGCTCTACTTCAGATGGATATCTCTCTCGTTTAGCGAGAGGCACCTCTTTCAATTTGATGGCATCTTTCGGTTTCATACCGATTTCATACCGAGTCTTCGTATCGTTTAATCTACCCACAAGTTTATACAAATATTTGACCCATGTAGATGATACCTTTTCCGGTTCGTTCAGTTCTTGAGCATCTTGTATTTTGAATAAATTTTCAGCAAGTATCTTGTTCAATGCCTCAACAAAAGCTGTATGGGTATGCTTATATTTAGTAGTTGCTCTATTAATTTCAACATTATTCTTCTCCAACAATTTTGATACATCCGCTTTGAATTCTGAACCGTTATCACATTGAAATACTTTTGGATAAGTTAACGGTCCAACCTTGTAGATGTCTTCAATCATAGCAGCAACCTCTTTCGCTCTCTTAGTATTCAAAGGTCGGGCCACCTTATAGCGTGAAGCAACATCGACACCAGACAAAATGTACTTGTATTTATTACCATATAGCATATCACTAGGCATATACAATATATCAAATTGATGAATTTCATTCGGTTTAGTCACCTCATAATGTGGACGTTCAATCCTTTTCGGTGCCGGTAGATGTACCTGCCACAAAGCTTGTTTTAATAGCCACTTCTTAATTTCCTTCGGTTTGAAACCAAATCCTTTTAGATTGCGAATAGCCTTTTGTCCTTTCCATAAGTTTTGAGGTTGATAGTAAATCTCTTGAAAATTAGAGTTTGACATCTTTTATTTATACATATAGCGTTATTTATCTCATTTTATTACGATATAACATGTGGTGTGACACAACAAAAAAAGTGGCTTAAATGTTTATCTCTTTTATATAAAGAATAAACATGACTGACAAAACATGCACAGATTACCGATCAATGGGTATTAATGCGTTACGAGCATTACGAGCATTATGTTAACCAAGTGAACAAAGCTAAATTGCTCGAGGTACTTGAGAAAAATGATAAGGATCCATTGTTTCTTTGTGATCCTGAAATGAAACAAGCATTTTACACACGCTATTCAAACTGAATAAGAAACAACGAAGAAAAATATCAAAGGTATCGAGAGAGATATAACGAGAAGAGAAGGATGGCTCGCAAACAAAATAAATTGGCTCGTTCATCCTTGTAGAGGCTGTTTTTTTTTTGTTACTTAAATCGAGTAACAAAAGTTACCTAGAGGGTTTGAGTCGTTTCATGATTGAAAAAATGATATTTCAAAATGGTTTAAAGCGATCATGTTCACTTAAATATCACACAAATAATAATTATACAACATGTCTTCACGAAATACTGTTGTTGAATTAAAAGCTCTCGCAAGAGAACGCGGCCTACAGGGCTACTCGAAACTAAGAAAGGCTGAGCTCATTGAATTATTAGCTGGCTCACCAGCTCGTTTGTCTACACCAACATCAACGAGGAATGACCAACCTATTCCACCACCAAGATCTACTAGGCGGTTCAAACCAGTCCGACCTGTTACAATTATTCCTAGTCAACAAGACATGGATTTGTTTGAACAGCAAGAAATAGTAAAAAACAGACCTCAGGTAAAAAGCAAGTTGGACGAGTTGAAGGAGTGGTTGATAAATCATACACCTAAACCTATTCGTGAGAAAGTGAGTATCGCTTACAGAGAGATGAAGAAAATTTCTACAAGAAGAATGATGAAAAAAATGAAAAATTGGTGAAACCAAAAGCGTTTGTCCCCATTGAAACGGCGTTTGATGGTTCTTATAAAAGGTTCAAGATAAACTCAGATGGAAAAAAGGATGTTGATTCGTTTCTCGAAAAGGTTCGACCCATTTTAAGTGATCTGATTAAGAGGGAACTCAAAAACAAAAAATCAATAAAAATTCAAACAACTGTGTGGATCAAATGGAGAAAAGAAGATTTATCCAATCCTGAAGCAACAATCTACGTCGATAAGGCGTTCAATAGCAATATGGAAACAATTCACAATGAAAGCGATATATCTGATGTTATTAATAAGATGTTCAATAAGATAATCGAACAGGTTGAAAACCCTGCATTACCTCAATCCGGCTTTGTTATCGATAAGATTTTATATATTGATGTAGACTTTCGCAAGCTAAAATTAACGACAGGCAGCTCTTACTTGCCTTTACCTGAGAATTTCAGTGGTAAGAAATCAGTGATCAATCCGCATAACAAAGATGATGAAGAGTGCTTCAAATGGGCTGTTACTGCTGCTTTGAACCACAATGAGATTAAGAAAAATCCACAAAGGATAATGAATCTCAAGAAACACGTTGATAAATATAATTGGGACGGTTTATCGTTTCCAATGGCGCTAAATAAAATAGATTTGTTTGAGAGGAGGAACCCTGATATCGCTGTGCATGTTTTGACAAAAGACGAGAAAGATGGTATCTATATGTGTCGTAAGTCGAAGCATCTTGATCGCAAAGAAACAGTTGTTTTGTTTTTGCTATGTGAAGAGGAAAAGAGACATTATATAGCTGTAAAGAACTTGAGCGGTGTCTTGAGTAAGGCCAACTCGAATCACGAACATAAGGAGCATTATTGCATAAACTGCCTCCATGGATTTACCTCCATCAAAGCTAGAGATGAACACTTTCAATATTGTAAAAATAATGATGTCGCGAAGATTGAGATGCCAAATGAGGGTAGCACCGTTAAGTTTCATAACGGTCAGTACCAACTCAAAGCTCCTTTCATAATGTATGCTGATTTCGACGCTTTGTCAAAAGAGGTTTGTGAAGAAACGCGTAGCGGTAGTGGATCATCCACTGAAAAGGTTGGTATACATATCCCCACAGGCTTCTGTTGTTATAGCAAATTGGCTCATGATGAAGTTTCAGACCCTCTAACGCTTTATCGAGGTGAAGACTGTGTTTTACGTTTTGTGGATCATGCAGTAGGTAAAGTGAAAAGGCTATACAATATGTTTCCTAAACAGAGAATGCGAGACCTCACATATGAAGAAGAACAGGGATTTACCGATTCTGATAAGTGCCACATATGTATGAAAGAATTTGAAAAAGATAACATTAAGGTTAGGGATCACTGTCATTTTACTGGTAAATTTCGTAGAGCTGCACATCAGTCTTGTAATCTCCGTTACAAAGTGCCTAAATACATCCCGAACGTCTTTCACAATCTGAGTGGATATGATGCTCATCCGTTTATCAAAGAACTAGCCAAACAGTATGGAGATGAAAAGATTACCGTGATCGCTGAAAACAAAGAAAAATATATCTCTTTCTCATTGGATGTTAAGGTTGGTGAATACACTGACAAAAATGGGGAGACTAAAGTTCAAAAGATACAGTTGAGATTCATCGATAGTGTGCGTTTCATGGCTAGTAGTCTGGATAACTTGGTAAACAATCTATCTGACGATCAGTGTAAAAACCTTCGAAAATGATGAGCAATTCAAACTACTGAGAAGAAAAGGAGTTTATCCTTATGAATACATTGATTCTTTTGATAAGTTTAATGAAACTAAGCTCCCACCAAAAGATGCTTTTTACAGCAAGTTGAACATCAAAGGTATCAGTGATGCTGATTATACTCATGCACAGAAGGTGTGGAAACATATGAAAAATAAAAATATAGGTGCGTACCATGATCTCTACCTCAAGACAGACGTTCTATTGCTTGCTGATGTTTTTGAGACTTTTAGGGAAACATGCATAACAAACTATAAATTGGATCCTGCACATTTTTACACTGCTCCAGGACTAGCTTGGCAAGCCTGTTTGAAAAAGACAGAGGTTGAGCTGGATTTTTTGTCAGATATGGATATGTTTTTCTTCGTAGAGCAAGGTATTAGAGGAGGTCTCTGTCAGGCTGTTCATAGACATGCTAAAGCTAATAACAAGTATATGGATGCTAAATATAAGAAGACTGAAGAAAGTAGCTATCTCCAATATCTTGATGCAAATAATCTATATGGATGGGCTATGATTCAGAAGCTACCGACAGGGAATTTCAAGTGGGTAGATGCTAACAAATTTACCGCTGAATTCATTTCAAAGTTGGGTGAGAAAGACGGTAAATATGGTTATCTTCTTGAAGTTGATGTGAACTATCCTCAGGAGCTTCATGATTCACATAACGATCTTCCGTTTATGCCTGAGCGAAAGAAGATCAATGGTGTATCAAAGCTAACTCCATGTCTTTCAGACAAGAAGAACTATACTATTCATATCCGTGCACTTGATCAAGCGCTGAAGCATGGTCTTGTTCTTGAGAAGGTTCATAGAGTACTGAGATTTAAGCAAAGCGCATGGTTGAAGCCGTACATCGATTTCAACACCAATTTGCGTACCAAATCAAAGAATGACTTTGAAAAGGACTTTTTCAAGCTCATGAACAATTCAGTCTTTGGTAAAACTATGGAGAATCAACGTAAGCATAAAGACATACGCTTGGCTACCAAGAAAGAACAATATGAGAAGCTGGGATGAAACCTAACTTCAAGGGTAGTATCTGTTTCAGCGAACATTTGATGGCTGCTGAAATGCAAAAGATCAAGCTCGTGTTGAACAAGCCAATCTATCTGGGACCTGTAGTTCTGGATTTGTCAAAGATGATTATGTATGAGTTTCACTACGACTATATGAGACCAAAATATGGTGACAACCTAAAGCTCTGCTATATGGATACAGACAGCTTTGTCTACCACATCAAAACCAACGACTTTTACAAAGATATCGCTGATGATGTAGCTTTGAGATTCGACACTTCAGCGTACGATGAGAAAGATAACAGACCTTTACCCATAGGTTTGAATAAGAAAGTCATTGGTCTAATGAAAGATGAGTTGGGTGGTAAGATAATGACGGAGTTTGTTGCTCTTAGAGCAAAGACCTATGCATATAAACAGCTAGACGGAAAAGAAGACAAGAAGTGCAAGGGAGTCAAGAAGTGCGTAGTAAAGAAGACAATGGGGTTTGATGATTACAAGAGATGCTTGTTCGATGGTAAGAACGTTTACAGGGAACAGATGACCTTCCAATCGATTAAGCATGATGTCCACACCATAAAAACAAACAAACTCGCTCTCAATGCGGATGATGACAAACGAATTATCGTCGATGGTATTGCTACATATGCAAAGGGTCATTACAGGCATGCATAAGATAACAAAAAAGGTAAGAGGTAAAAAAAAATAAAAGTTCACAAAAGGAAGTTCACAAAAGAGTGAGTCAAACAAATTCACTCCCATCTCACGAAGAAGAGAAAATTGCTTTGATTTTAGCGATAACCACCGTGTTTAGCATATGTTATATATTTCGCTGATCAGCGCATGTAGTGTGCAATTATAGTCGGCATTGTGGATACATGCTGACACTTCTAAGCCCTGGCGTTTTGTTGAATTTTGATCGAAATGACGGTAACCTGAATGTCTCTATGGACCAGAGAAACCTGACAGTGATAAATCACCCAGACGCATTGCTAACCATTCCGCGATATATTCAACTCAACTGTGGGGAAGTGCGCACTCATGCAAGTTTCACAACCAGAACATGAGAGATCTACAACCGCCGAAGTATATATACTTCCTCTCAGACGAACTGCGTGGGGTTCGAACACACGACCTTGCTGGTGCAAGTTAATGTTCTTAACCACTAGACTACGCTGACCTGTGTGTTATGAGTATTGTTAGCTCATTTATGTTATAAAGTTTAAACTGCTACAAACTGCTTTTTACTATAATTGGGGATTTCCCCTGGACATTTTTATGAGATATTTAATTGTTTACATTTCTGAGTAGTTTGTGGTTATAATAATAATATTAGGGAAAACCCCTAATATTTATTAACTAAACTTTATGTAGGGAAATCCCAGGGGGAAATCCCCACGTTAATACTTTATGTTTAGCGAAAAATAATTGACAGGGATTCTCGTTTATAATTAGGAGGAAAATCTAGAGATACAATTCTGGGCCAACATCGGCACTTTCCTATCTGTGATGTCTTTTGACGTTCTTTTGACGTTCTTTTAATGTCTATTTGACGTTCTTTTGACGTCTATTTGATTGCCAGAATGCACAGCCTTTCTTATCACCTCCAGTCACACTCACCACTTTTTACCGAAAAAGGTTTCTACAATAAACGTACAAACTTTGAGACTGGTGACGTAGACGATTGCGACGCTTAAAATTCAGTGTAATCGTCGTAGTCGTCGCAATCGTCTAATATTGTAGAATAACATCTAAAAGTCATCTGAGAATTTGGGCTTATGATAATAAATTTTTAATTGGTCAGCGCCGCAAGGTAGCTGATCTTTCATTTCCCCGTGTGTGTGTGTGTTACTTGCTTTGTCATGTTTTATCAGTCGCAGATTTTTTTTAAACATTGAGGTCGTGAGTTCATTAATTTGTCATTTTTAAACAAATAACTACATTTCACTTGGTAAGATTTATTTATTTATTCAAATTTATATTCTATTCTTAATTTTCTAGTCAGTTTCTAGTCATTTTTTGTCATTTTGTCATTAGTCTTTTTTCTTTTCTGTATTCAATTCTTAGTTTGAACAACACCGATACCAATATCAGTCATATTTGTTACAAACATCTCCTAGCGAGTTCTGCTACAAATATGAACACGTCAAAATGGTCATAAACGCCTGGCGATTTCGACGATGAAACATCAATAATAACTCTGACATTTTGAAATGTGAAAATATATTTTTTATTTTTAGGGGTAACTTGCAAACCAACATGAACATTCTACTAAAGTGGAAGACACTATTTACCTAATGTTACATAACCATTCCTACATACAAGATACTACGTGTAACATGTCTAATCTCAATTCCTCTCTTAGCAAACCCTTTATAAATCATGGTATAATTCTAATAGTCTAAAGGCTCGTTTCCATTTAACTGCATTTTATGCTGTGGCGTAAAAAGCTCAAGAGCATTTTTCTCTTTATAAAAATTTATTTCCATTGAGCGTCACTTTTCTTTTATAAGCGTATCTCTTTAAGCATGTCGTTTGCAGTGGAGAAGAGATTACTACTACTTCATAAAAGTGTCTGCTTTGTTTATCTTACGTTTACGTCGCAGACAAAAATACAAAACTACGAAAACGAAGAAATTAAATCAAGAAAGACGTTCTAAGGGACTGTTTACAATTTTGGTCAAAGATCTCATGTTGTTTGATCAAAAATACTTTTTAAGACCTTCAGAATGTCGACAGTATGATATGAAGAATTACTTTCTTGGGTGGCTCCCTCAATTTCGAAACCTTTTTTATCTTTGCGGTCGCGGTTGATTACAGAATCTTCTTCATCATAAATACTACACGTGTGGTGTCTTCGCGACTCGCCATTTTGGAAAATCGTCCCGATGTTTTTTTTTTCCGAGAAAATTACGTAATGTTTACAAAATACTGAAAAATGATTGGCTATCCGTCATAAGAGAAAGAAACAACGCGGCGAAAAATAGAATGAATTCAACGTTGTCGCTAAACTCAAGAGCAATCTTGAAGAGCATAAATTCTCTCGGCCAGCGGTATTTTTTGCAAGTTGCACATGCGCCATGAAAATGCTCTTGAGCTTTTTACGCTACAGCAGAAAATGTAGTTAAATGGAAACGGGCCTTAATCGAATATTTTCATCTTGAAAAACTCGTAATTTTAAAAAGCATTTGAAAGAAGAAGAAAGCTTTATTGAAACATCTGGATTAATGAGAGCATGAATATCATATGGGGAGGATGGGTGGTTTGACCATGATGATTTTCAATACTATGACACGATTTCAAACAAGATGCCCTTAAGGGCATAAAGATTTCTGCAAAATCAGCTGAAACCTGAAAATATGAAAAATGAAATACTATAATAGCATTATTGAAGCTTGAATGATTTTGAATCATTGAATGGCTAAATAATTTCTACAATACATTACATTCCTGATTACGTGCTTTTTGGTTTCATGTAAACGCACGCATGAATTTTCAAAAAACCGCTAGGTTTGGACAGCAGAAAAACCAAAGCCGGTTGTAATAGATTTCTTGCTTTTGCAGAAATCTAAAAATTCAAAGTTATTTCACAACAAGTGCAGTGTTACACTAGCCTGTAGCAACGCTAAAATAATAAACATTTTCATGAAATACATCATTGTGCACATCGCCTCGTTTCTAAGTTTATGGATTATTACATGCTTAATCTTACTAAAAAGTTTCCTTGAGGTATATTGAAATTCAGTTTGAAAACGAGACGTTGTTTGTTGTGACGTAGTTCATGAGAGTTCTATTCAAAACAGCAACAACCTCACTTTCAAGTTGTACAATTATAACATTTCGCTTTATGGAAGGAAGCGATATATCAGTGAGTGGGGGAGATTTTTTTTATCATTCTTAAGTACGTGTATAATTAAAGAAAAAAATAAATAAATAGAAACGAGTGGTATTTAAGAAAGGAAGCACGAAAAAAGGAGCCGTGTTCCACTTCCAAGACAGTGTAAAAAAGATATTAGATATGTATAAAATAAAAAATAAATTAAAATATATTATAAAATAAGTAAGTAAGTAAGTAAGTAAGTAAGTAAGTAACGGGAGTTTTAGTCCTTGGGCTTCCATCCGTAATGGTTGGTTCTTCCGCCCGCCGACTTGCAACTGTTAGTTGACTTACCGCCAGAGATACGTATAGCATTGCTCTAACTTGCCCGAAGGCCAGTGTGCAGTCAGTCGATGGCTCCTAATGGGCTGACACGCTGCTTTTAAAGCGCATCGGAGTGGTGCATTGAGATACGACATGACTGGACTCGAACACGGGTCGCAGCGGTCGCACTCAAAGGTACTAACCACTACACCATCGCTGCATAAAATATAATATAGGACATTAGAATATCAGCGACTCGCATCCCGAAGTAGGCATAGTAACTCTAAATAGAAGTGTATTGGAGTAGCAAGTGGGCTAATTGCACCTTAGAAGCGTAAGAACAAAAGGCCACGAAGTGAAAGGATACTCTCTCAAAAGAAACAAATAAACAGATAAATCAGCAATGGAACTTATTGCATTGTCAAGGCTTTGGTTAGAAACGTCCATATATTTCCGAAAAGGTACTCTTGAACCTCTCAGACACAATAATGTTGATCTAGTAATTTCCATTGACAGTCTTGTACGTAACCACGTAATAACCTGTCCATAGTCCTCACCATTTTTTTCACATAATTTCTTCGACAAAACGGACAATAATTTTTTGCAATTCTCACCAGCTCCTCCGTTCGTTCCAATTACTAAAGCAGTAAAACTTCCATGCTCGATGTCCAGTACTCGCTGCAAATACTCCCTTTTCTTCGCTTCTTCATGACGCCTGAAGATTTGCGGCGTACTTAAGGCTTCTGCAGATTTGGAGTTTACATGCGTGATACGAATGTCGAAGAATGCAGTTTCTCCTTTTCTCCAGAAGTCCCTCGCTTTGATGTGGAGTCGACAGTCGTTGCCTGTGTTTGCAGTGCGAAGGTGAAAGATTTCGCCAGTAACGGGAAGTGTGGCTCAACTTGAACGTCTCTGCAAACTCGATCTATGCATGTTGTCAGAAAGTCACGTATGTTATCGTGTCTCTCGGAAATGAATCCCCCTTTCTTACATGACATTGCATGTTGAACATCAAACTGTTCTCCACAAGTGCAGTGTGATGGAAGATTCTCGAGTTTCTCATCACATCTCAACCTGATTGCATCATGGATTTCACTCTTGTTGAGGTCTAAATTCTGTTCCTTTAACGGTAAAGCTGTTAACCAAGAGCTTGCTCCTTTATCGGTTGCTTGTTCCATGTTCCTTTTTAGTTGTACTGGAAGATTCGCAGTAATGTTTGTTCTCCTTTCACTTTTCTGTTTGGTCGTTCGTGCTGAAACTTTGGATTTTATAGCAGCAGCTGTTTCCCCGTTAGCGTTGTACGGAAGCATAATATCGTATTGGTGAACGATCGATTTGGTGTGCAGAGAAGTTATCTTAACAGAAGCTTGGTGCTGGGTTTTGGCTTCATGTGACAAAATGTTGAGACCCATTCCTCCAGATGATGAGTTGAGTGATAGAAGATCTCGTTGATCTGTAATTGTGAGACATGGCCTTCCAAATAAGTTAGGCAGAAACTTGTCGTTTAAAAGATCGTGTAAAGGTCTAACAAATTCATCAAAACCCTCGATTGTTCGAAAGAAATAAGTGAATTTCGATTTGAATGCTTTGGTGTATAATGCATATGCGGTCTGAGGTTGGATGATAGCGATGTCATTAAGAAGTTCAAGTTGTTTTTGCCAATCACTAACAATTCTTGCACAATACTCGTTTTTGAACTGGTGCGAACCTAGACAAGCTCCCAACTGGCGTTGTCCTTGTGCAGTTATGATCACAGAATCACCAAAAATATTACTTGCTTTATCAGCAAGCTCTTCATTTTTAACAATAAGCACACATTTTTCCTATTTACAAAATACCCGTATTTTTTTCCGATTTCCTCTAACTTCATGTAATATGAGTACAATGACGGCAAAGACCCACCAGCACTTCCGTCATCCGCAAGCCATAGCTGTTTTACAGAGGGTTCGAATATTCGCAAAGCATCTATGATCGAAACTGTACAAAGTGCGTACCACGGCATAGCTAACGGGTCTCCCTGGGTCGTACCCTCACGAGAAAGAATAGTTGCTCCTCCGCTGACAAATAACTTTGCTGGAACTCGGTAAGTATTAGCGAGATAGATTACTAAAACAGGACATATTATGCGTATATTGTTTCAAATAAACAAGTGAAAATTTCATTACAACATTTTATTACAAAAATGACTTCTTCCCAATCACAGCATAAACAATATTATAATAAATAGAAATAGAAATTAAAAACGTTATGATTCAGGATTGTATTTGACATTCGGTAGTGATCAAATTGACGTCATCTTGTTCAGCGAACAGCCTTTTTGATCCTCTAGATCCTCTGAGACATAGCAGCTGGCATCTGAGAAGGCTAAAGTTTATTCTACATCTTATCCAGTTTTTAATAATGTGGATCGGTTCGTTTCTTTTATCCGCAATCATCTCTGCTAGTCTGTTGAAAAAGGTCGAGCATTCTCGCGACATACCGCCAAAGCAAGTGAAGACTAGTGGTGTGAAGCTTCCTTGGTCAATACGGTTTACCCTTTGGTTATAGCTTCTTTTCTTTGTTTGTTCATTGCTTTTGTGTGATGCAGTTAGAGACTGAGTTAAGTAGCTTTTAGCTGTAGGGTTAAAAACCTTAACATCACATTATGCGTATATTGTGCAACGCCGCCGAACGGTTCAAACAATTAAACGCGTTTTTAGCATCAATTAGTAGTAATGCATCGGTTCCGTCTTCTTCAAATATTTGATGCATTGCATGGATGGCAGCTTCCGCTCCTGCTCCTTGTCCGGCACACGTTTGTAGAGGTCCAGCAGCTTCTCTGATTTCGATCTTACAATGATGGCTGATCACTTTGCCAACAATACGACGCAGTACCTCGCCCACCCCTATTGGCCGAACGACAGGATTCTTATCGGTGGCTATCAGTCTGCATGCCACATAAGAGTCCGTCATAGAAGGGTGATAGGATTTTGTTGCGACATTTCGACAGTAGCATGCAATTTCTTCGCGGAGTACTTTGCTGGAAGTTCCGAAGCTTTTCGAACAAATAATTCTACGGTAAGTCAGCGTCCATACCTGACGGTTCTGCCGAACCTTTTGTCCGTAATGCCGCACTAAATATGTCTCTCTCGTCTAACGCATCAAAAAAATACTCTGGAATTCGTTCTAAGGGTCCATTGAACAATGTTTCCTCCTCAACTGGAGCTGCCTCGGGATGTTTATTCGTCAGTTCATTTAATACTGCTTCTGAATATGGCAATACTCCGGCTGACTCATTGTCAAAGAGTTTTAAAGCGGCGGAAAGCTTTCCCTCCATAACAAGATTTGAAAAATTTCGGGATATGTCGTCGATGCCTATTCGCTTTTCGTCATCGAAAATTTTCGTTGAATAATACGAACATCTTGCATTATTTCGTCGTTATTTTTTCCATTGCTCTAACCGTCATGTTAAGCATTTAGTATGATCAGTGGCTTTCGAACGCGCAGATGGCTTTTGTAGCATAATAGATGGTAGTATCTTGAATACTTTTAAAGCGATGGAACTGGGTTTTGTCTGAGCATTAAAATGTCGGAGCCAGGTTGTTAGTTCTTCGATAAATGACTTCCCTGCCTTGTCGGAGGGTATTTTGAATAAATTTTTACGGAAATTGACAATCTCGTCATAAATTTCAGAAAATTTTCGGGTGATTTCGTTTATATTCATTCCACCCCAGAGTTTCATATCATCTTGACATTCCGTCGGAAAGACTGTTATTTCAGGCAAGTAAGGTTTTATTGCGGTAGGGTTGGGTGGTTGATTTTGTGTGATCGTTAAAATAGATGAGTTTCTTAGTGGCGTAATGTTTATAAACACCAGTGTTCTTTGCTCGATAATTACGGTATATTGCAACATAGAATATCATTAATCAAGTCATTTTCTTGTGAGTATGCGCACGCAGCCTCGCAGGAAATAAAAGTCTCTTTATACACTTCAAAATGTTGTCACTTTATTTGGTTCTCTGGAGTCCCCTTAAAGACAATCGACATTAGAAAAATTCAATACACATTAGCACTTCCTATCTATTTTCATAGATTGTATTTCATTTTTAGTATGTACAGTGTGTTTCGTAATGTTGGAAATGAAAATTTTAAAGTTGGTTTTTTAAATGAACACACCGAATTTCAAAATAATTTTTACATCAATGGAAAGCCATTTTCAAGCTCTTTCGGCTAGTACATTTTTGTGAAAAATGAAAAAGTGATTTTTGTATAAATAAGGAAAATGTCTTGAAAAAATGTAATTAAATTTTTAATGGTCGATTAACACGTAGTTTAATTACATCGTGCTTATTGTTTCAAAGCACTAAATCCATACAAAGTTTTATTAATTTTATCTTTGCGCTGAGACCCCCAAATTGATCTTTAAAAACATAAAAGTTAAACGTTTTTCGTGAACACACAGCTTAAATTTGTTTATTGTTTTCCAAATTGCTGTCATTGTTTCAAAAAATCTTTTCTTTTCACTCACTTCTTAATCACAAAAACGTAATAGTCTAAAGCTTGGTTCCCACTAGAGTTAAAATGAGATAGAAATGAGATAGAAATGAGATAGGATGAGATGAGATAATTTTCGAATCTAATGAGAATGCTCTATCTCATTTTCAGAATATTTGATCTCATTTTTATCTCATTTTCATCTCATTTCTATCACATCTTTGGAATCAAAATTTTTTGATTCCAAACGAATGAGATAGAACATCTTCAAAGGTTCCGACGAACGTTTTTTACATTTCCACGTGTTTCTTTTTTTTAATCACATTGTGCATTAATTCTAACGATGATTTTTATGTGTTTTCTTGTGTGTTGTGTGTGAAGTACGAGATAGTGAAAATGTCACGTACCGAAAAAAATATTCTCTGTGTCGTGAATCTTCAGTTCCTGAACAAGACGATGAAATTCTCCATGTTTTCCTCGTCCCTGAATTATTTCACGAACCCAAATCCGTCTACATGCCGATCTTTTTGTTTTAATAAGCGTTTTCTTCTCATTCGTCGTAAAAATAAAATAACTAAGAGTTTCTTCCTCAAAATTATGGCACTACTACTGATGTCGTCCAGCTCTCATGTTCTTTTCAAGCTTGATCTCCTGTTTCATTTTCTTCATACTAAAAGTTGCCTCCTCAAGAGTTTCTCGTTGAAGCTTAAAGTTTTTGGCAATTTCAGATGTCATTGTTTTTGAATTTTCAAATTCAGTTTTTGATAGGTCTGAGGATTTGGTATTTCTAGACCACCAAACTTGGATGGAAGGCTTATCAATTTTCTTTCTTCTTTCGAAATGTGACGAATATTCAAGAGTGATGGTAACATTTTCGTATCGATGACTTCGTCCAGAAGAAGTAACTCAGCTTGTGTCGAAATCCATGAATGAATGCGGTGTAAACTGCTTGTGGTTCACTTTTCTCAATTTCTGCCAATGTTTTTACTTGATATTTTCACCTAGATATTTTCTTCCTTGCGTTGTTACGTTGATATCTGTATCAGCAAAGAGTACTTTGGCTTCTTCAAACTTATCCTCTTTTACTATAAGCCATGACTTAGAAGCTTTCGGAAAGTATCCAAGTAGAGTGCCAGTTGAAACAATATTATCCCACAATAAGTTGTAGAAATGGATTGGTAGCAAAAAAATTATAGGAAGACATAATTTTCAATACAAGGCTGAACTAGAAAATTCTCTTGCACGAAGTAGCAGGCTGCAGTGTTGCAAAGAGTTTGAGCGCAATTAGGTTCAGAATGGAGGACTTCGATAGCCACGTCATAATTTATAAAACATATCTAGCCTCACACATTTTTCTTTCTTCAAAAACAAAGCATCAGAAGACATCCTTTTCCTAAATAAATTCCAT
This sequence comes from Turritopsis dohrnii, assembly GCA_027922465.2. NCBI lineage: Eukaryota > Metazoa > Cnidaria > Hydrozoa > Anthoathecata > Oceaniidae > Turritopsis > Turritopsis dohrnii. Next base: position 86,983 of record BQMF02000551.1, on the reverse strand, counting down.
GATAACGTTAAATGTTTCCATGTCTTGATAAAAGTAAATAATTATAAGTAAATATTTGTAGCTACACCAATTTTAAAATCAAGGCCAATTTGTTACAATTAACACACCACTCCACCACAAATAGCTTGTTTATAAGAATTCAACACGGGTTAATCTCTGGAGGACGCCGTTAATATTGCAGTAAAAACGTGGCTTAAAAGTAAATAATAACTAAACATGTAACCAAACATGACCAACATGGAAACAAGGTTTGCATTCAGTGAAGTCTGAATGCAGTTTGAGATAAATTTCTGCTGAGCCTCCTTTTGGATCTTAATGATTTCAAAAGTATGGATTGAAAACGAGGCAATGAATATAGGGACTTTGAGCAAGAAACCACTTGAGCTGAAGTAAGATGCCTTCATCATAATTTATCTGACGTGACTTTAGTAGCGTTCAACTCAGCGAATTAAATGACAGCCGAGTTAAACTTGCCAATGACTTCAAAAAGAGGCTAGTTAAATAACTGACATAGCTGTCTTCAAACATGATCAACATCAAAACGAGGTCTGCATTCAGCGAAGCCTGAATACAGTTCCGGATCAATTTCTGCTGAGCCATTTTTTATCCCAACGATCACAGCCTCGTTCCAGATCTTAGCGATTTCAAAAATATAGCTTAAAAACGAGGCAATGAATATATGGAGGCAGTTTCACAATACAACAGACATTTTATTTCAGATTTCTTCATGTTGAAATACAAAATATGAACAACACTTCACATTCAATAATATTACTTCCATAAACCAAACATGACCAGATTGCCAATCACAAACTCATAACCTTCAATGCGGCGACTCTGCTGGGTGTTTGTTGTTTGTTGTCTGGTTGTCGGTTTTTGTGTGTGTAATTGCTTAAGGCCGACCTCCACTCAACAAATTTTGTACGCGCGGGCGGACGACAATTCAATACGCATGCGTGCAAGCACACGCTGCGAACACATTTCGTTCGCAAGTAAGTAGACCAGTGGTCTACTACCAAGCGACAGCGTACGTTCACAGAAAATAAATGATGTAATCAAAACAATTAAAACCAATCAAATGCTGATAAACATTTTAACTGTAGTATTGTAGTAGTATTATTTTCTTCTTTTCAGTTTGGCAGTCATGTTTGCTATTATTTTTTATAATCTAAGGATTATTTGCAGATATTCAATATCCACTCACGCTGGTGCATACACCGGCTTCGTTCGTCCGCGCGTACAATATTTGTTGAGTGGAGGCCGGCCTTTAAACTGTGAAATCAACAATTTTGTAAATAAATAAATAAATTTCAAAATCTTCATGTATTAATAGATAAAAACTTTTTCTTTCGACTTAAAAACATCAAAAATTCAAACACGAAGCAGAAACGATTTTTTCTTACAGTAGCGGCTCTGCGGGGGTCTTTTCTTCTATTAAATAATTGCATCAACTGTATTTGGAGTCTGGACACGAAGTGCATTAGCGACTCTGGGGGGTCTTTCTTCCAATAGGATAATTGTATTAATTATAATTGAGAGTTTGGACACGAGGTTGGTAAGTTAAGATGATAATTATAATTGTCTCAATAATAGAAAGTGTTTTAATATGTGTAAATAAATAAATTTAAATAAATACAATTAAAAATGTCATCACGGATGGTTCCTACAACAAAAACATAAGCATGTTGTCATGGTAACGATAGGAAACTTTTCATTAAGACAGTCTTTTCTGTCCAACTTTTTTCTGATAACAACATTTAATAGAAATATTTACTTACTTTTAGTGTTGAAGAAGAAATTCCCTAATTCGTTTCTTCTTTTCATCATCACCATACCCCTGACACGCCACATCATATGCAGTTTGTCCAATCATATCTTTAATATGACGATCTGCTCCGTGTCGCATCAGGAGTTCAACACATTCGAAATAACCATACCGTGATGCGTAGTGAAGTGGTGTGTCGTTGGTGAAGTTATCTTGTTTGTTGATGAGATGAGGTGCGGATTTTATAAGAAGGGAAAGGCAATCGAAAGAATTATTCCATGCAGCTAGATGAAGTGCTGTTTGTCCAAAGTCGGTCGTTGCTTCTATATCTGAACCTCTCGCTAGTAACATTCGAACAATCGATGGTTTGTTGTAGTCAGAAGCAGACATTAAAAGTGTCAATCTACCACTACTCCTCATCTTCACGATCGATGGAGACATTGTGAGGTAGTGTTCGATGGATGATGCGTCGCCATTTTGAATAAGATCTCGGAGATCTAAAATAAACCAAAAATAAGTGATAAAATGAATGAAGAATAATCGAAATAATAATAGATTAGAAAACAAAAATAAATTAAAAGAAATTCTAAACAACTAATAATTAACAATTATAACAAATAAAATAAAAAGTAAAAAATAAAAAAAGGTTTTAGAATTTATCAGAAATTTTGTGAAATGACAATGTTGATTTTGTGGGATTTTCTTCTAAACCAATCAAAACAACTGACGTTTTATGATGTGTATCTCCCCTGGTGGTACGCAGAGGTGACGCGAGTAGAGTGGACCTCTATGACGTCGTAGAAAAACTTAATGAAGTGTATCTCTTGAAGTGTTCTTCACAGACATATGGTTCTATATATCATTTTAATCAGCTTTTCAAGCTCTAACTGATGGTAAATAACTTTCATAGCGACATGAATCTTCATAATATCCGTCTGTTCTGGATCCGAAAATTGGTAAGCCAGATATGTTTCAAATCCAAATGTGATTGAGTAATAGAATATTAAAAGTCGAAGATCTGAATTAATATTTGAATGTTTTTATTTTTCTAAAGTGGTGTTGCAGCATAAGCAGTGACTGACTTAGAGAGAAAGTGATGTATTAATTAGGTGAACTGTGTATAAAATACAGGGTGTGAAGTGAAAGTTAGTCTCTCCGATAGGAAGTGTGGAGAGTCGTGGTGTTGTGTTGGTGCAGGGAGTGTGGTGCAATATAAAAGTATAGTGGGGTGCATTGTCCTGTTCTTGTGTCCTTGTCAGTGGTGATTTTGTTTCAGTGTAACGCAGAAGGTTGATGTGTCGTCTATTAGTAAATTAGAAACTATACTGTCTTAGTAAATTAGAAATTATATAGTTTTAGTTAATTAGAAGCTGGAAATGTGCAATAACATGAGAGAAGTCTTTCATAGTATGTACAAGGATGTGTAGAAAAAAACGCGTGTATGAGTTAGCCAAGACAAAAACAGAGTTATAGGTCCTTCATCAGAAGCTGATACCTGCATTTGCACAATGTCAGTTCGTTTCTGGTGACCTACGGTACCACGGTCTATCAGCTCTATTTTTTTTATTTATTTGGTATTGTTTTACGTGGCTAGCCTCACTCAGTTGCTATTGCATCTGCTTTCCAGGACACTCTCATGAGTGACACAAACCCAACCAAGGGCCTGTGCTCTTCTATGTGTAGGTTGCTATGCTTTACGCGTCTGCTTTATCAAGAGATTAAATCTTTTTGTTGTTTTTTGTTTGTGTCGCCGTGTCTATGGTACGAATTTCGAATGACGTTCGATTTGGATTCCATTGACGTAATCCTTGTGATAAAAATGGTGGTTCGGTTTGGATTTTGTTTAGATTTTGTTCAGGTGAATGTTTAATTGGAAATATAAGTTGTGTGGTGCGAAGGTGTGGCGGAAGTGTGTGCGTTAAGATATTCTTAAAGTCATCGTTGTGTATGTAGACGTAAAAGGCCTATGTGTGCTTATAGATGTGGAGGGGGTATATGCGTCATGTTGATTTATTTTGTTCTGTGTGTAAAGTAGTGTGGTTTTTGTGTTAGTTGTGTGGATGACGTGTGTTTTCAGGCTGTTTTGTTGATAAATCTGAGTTTGAAATGCTTTGTATTTTGTTATTATGTTGGTTATTTGTGTTTGTGTGGGCTTTTGTGTGCAAATGAGTGTGTGTGAGTCGTACTGGCTGATAGGTGTGTTTCATGTGTGTGGTGTGGGAATGTAAAAACGATCCGTAAATGGGGAAAATCATAGTGATTAAGGGATACTTTTTATTAACGACAAGAGGATTGTCATATTTAAAGAGAAACGAATCTTCGACATTTACATTATTGAAGATTCATTTATTCTACATTCTTGCCAACCATGCTAACGTGAGTGGAATCGTTGAAACTTTTTAAACCAAAAGAATCAGGTAACATCTACAGAAATGAAAACTCGATCAAAGATGTTTTTACCTTGTTGCTAAAGATGTTTGTATGAGAAGTTAGAACATTTGTTTATTCAGAATCAAACATATCCAAAATTTAAAATCATTAACACCAGCACCACCGATGCTTACAAGTCTTCAATCCAACTGAACGACGAGAAAATAATCGAACTATACTTGGCGGGAAGAAAAAGAACTTAATCTATTGTTATTTTATTCGAAAAGATCAACAGAGTTAATAATGTTCGAAACTTATACATGGTTCAAATAACATGACAAAATCAAACAAGATGCCCTTAAGCCGGTTTTCCACTAGGCGAATTTATTTGCGCGAAGCGGATTTTTTCGCCGCTAACCATGCGCAGTAGTGATATTACGTCATATCATGCTGAAGTCAGCGATTCGCTTCAGCGAAAAAAAAAGTAGAATTCATTTCTACTTTTTGTGGCGAAAAAAGTCGCAAGCTAATCAGATTGCTCCATCTCGTGGTGCTAGCAAAAAGTTTTTAATTTATTTAATGATTGATTGATTGATTGATATATTTTTAGTTAAGAAACATTACAAGTCCGTAACGTATAAATTTTCAGTTAAATTTAATTAACAAGAAGTTTTAAGAAAAGAGGAATAAAGAACCGTTTGAGCAAAGATGTGGCTTCTAGAAAGGAGTGTTTTTGGAGTGCTTTTTTTTTGTTTCAGCTAAACGTTCAAGTTTCTTCATGATTTTTTTCGATCACAACTCACACAACTACTTTATTATGAACAAAGTTTCTTCAAAAAAGATGTTTTTCTTTCTTTCAATTCATCAAATGAGTTTGTTGAAAACAATAGAGTCTTCCGTTCAACAAGTTGAAGCGGTTATAAGCATGCTTTTAAAAAGATGCCTACACAATCATGTTTACACATTCCGTTTGTGGAAAAGCAACTCAAAGTTACTTCAATTAGCTGAAATGTGTAAACCCTGCTTTACGCTCCTGGATATAGGCGTCGTACCCAATAATATCTCTTTTTGTACTTTTCCTTTCCTAATAATAACTTCATTACAAAGAGTGTTCTTAAAAGAAATAAACGTCTTGTTCTTTTCATGTTTACAAAATGTTTTGATTTTTGGCGCACTTTCGTACTGCTAGTGGAAATCAATATTTTTTACCGCGACTTTTTTCGCGGCTGAAAAAGTCGCTTCGCGCGAATAAATTCGCCTAGTGGAAAACCGGCTTTACGGGCAGAAAGATTTCTGCAAAATCAGCTGAAGTATGAAAATAGAAGACTAACAATAACATTCTTGAAACTTGAAAGATTTTGCATGATTGAACAATACAATACAACATTGACTGCTGCTCAGTGTAGACTGCACACAGCAGGTGGGGATTGTGACACACAAAGTAAAATGAACTTTGCTATTGAAATTTTGAAGTTAAATATGTTCAAACAGCTGGCCAAAGGTATGCTACCAGTGAAAATTTTCATGAATAAATGATTTGAAATTATATGTTGACTCTTTTGAATGTTTAAATGAGAGTGAGAAATGTAAAAAGTACTCTTATATATAATTACATAAACAATACCCAAATTACATATAAAAGAAATGTGTGACATAGCAATCAACCCAAAATGACCTAATTTAATCTAACACAATAGAAGAAAAGTTTGTAAAAATTCCTTTAGAAATTCGAAAAAAGGTTGAATGATCTTTACAAGGCATGCCGAAAGTGTAATTGATACTATTGTAAAACTTTATTGCATATATTTATACAGTGTGTTTCAAAATGATTGCAATGGAAATTTTAAAGTTGTTTTTCTCAGTAAGTATATCGAATTTTGAAATAATTTTTACATCAATCGAAAGCCCTTTTTGAGATCTTTCGCCAAGTATATTTTTGTGAGAAATGAAAAAGTGGTTTTCGAGAAAACAAGGAAAATGTCTTGGAAAAATGTCATTAAATTTTTAATGGTCGATTAACACGTAGTTTAATTACATCGTGCTTATTGTTTCAAAGCACTGAATCCATTCAAATTTTTATTAATTTTATGTTTGCACCGAGACCCCCAAATTGACATTTTAAAACATAAAAGTTAAACGTTTTTCATGAACACACGGCTTAAACTTGTTCATTGTTTGCCAAATTGCTGTTATTGTTTGAAAAAATCTTTTCTTTTCATTCACGTCTTAATCGACCATTAAAAATTTAATGACATTTTTCCAATACATTTTCCTTGTTTTCTCGAAAACCACTTTTTCATTTCTCACAAAAATATACTTGGCGAAAGATCTCAGAAAGGGCTTTCGATTGATGTAAAAATTATTTCAAAATTCGATATACTTACTGAGAAAAACAACTTTAAAATTTCCATTGCAATCATTTTGAAACACACTGTATATTAACTACATCTGAATGACATGAAACAGTGTATATTTTGGGTATACAAAATACGATAAAGATCTTTTCTGACATCACAGTGATTACGTATGAAAATCACATAATATGCTTTAAACATTTGATATGTACTTCCAATCTTCTTAATTACATACAAACAGAATTCCCAATGTTGCAAATTGAAAAAGTTCTTGATCATTAAAAGTATATGCTCTATAAATTTATACCAAAACTTACCAACTTTTGTAACTTTTGTATTGTATTACTAATAGTACAGTATTTTGAATTTATACAATAAATTCATAACAGACTAGCATGTAGCTTTAGCTAAAAATGCCCCCGCGCTCAAGCATTCCAATTTGTACACACCGCAAGCTATACATTGCAAGTCTATACAACGGAAACAAAAACAAACAAAACTTTGTTACTTTTTGTTATCTCTTAGGCCTATGTCACACTGATGCTAATATACCTTTCAAAAAGTGTAAATGAGGCTTAACAAGTAATATCAGAAATTATTTGCGACAAACAAAAGAAATGTGTGAACTGAAACATGGATATGTATTTTATAATCAAAGTAAGATTTGTTAAAGAAATTATGCAAGAGCCAAAAGAAAAAAAAAAACTTTTTCAAAAAAAAATTAAAGCGAAAAATCCATTAGAAATTTGCGTTTCAAACTTTAATTCAAAACAAAAAATAGCCTACGTTTACATGAAATAGCAAGAAAAAAAATATAAAAAGGTTTTATTGATCATGATCACTTGTAGAGGACAGTTAAAGAAGAAAAACAAGAATTTGTAATATTTCTTGCATACACAGAAATCCAATAAAAATGGCAAGATTCACCAAAAATCAGTGAATTGAATAAAATTTATTGAATGAAAGATTTAGAGCCAAAACATATACAAACATAAAATGTATGGTTGGCAAAATTTCAGATTTCAAGCTGTGCTTCAAAATCCTTGTTGTTCACTTCACTAAAACAACACAAAAGTAATATAAAAAATGTTTACTTAATTTTAGCATGCGAACTTTTTAAATAACATAATATAATATAATAAATAAATCAGGAAAGAGATACGAAAAAACATTCTGTCTCCCACTCCCACAGTACCATGCTTTGAAACGAGAAAAAAGCAAAGTCAGCTAATAATTGTATTCCACCGTGTAACGTCAACACGAAAGTTGGAGGATGAAGATGATGAGGATGAGGATGAAGAACAAAATCGGAAACTGACATTCGCCTATCTCGTGAAACTATTATGCCTCCTCGCTCGCTTACGCTCGCTGCGGGGGCAATAACAGATAACAGATGACATGAGCAAATAAAAACGTTCAACTACGCAAAACTATGCAAAACTTTATACCAATAAACACCAATAAACTTGATTATAATCTGAATGACGCAATGTTCTTTATTTTGTTGGTACAAAATGATATTAAAGATTCATGGATCAATTCAGGTAAGACAATGTAAGTTAATGTAAATGCCTACCATCCTAATAGAACCCCTAATTCACAAGCACAAAAAGGAAAGCGTAGATTTTAATGATACAAAATACATCATACAAAATCAACATACGTATACAGAAATTTGTGCTTTAATCTGAGTAACAATATGTCATTGCTGTCTTTTTAATTTAGAAACATGCATTACCTAAACTAAATTTCATGAAAAGATTATAAAGATTTATTCAGAAACTTAAAAAACATTAAAATTTTAATTATGTATACACGCCAGGGCATTGAAAGGATAACTGACACAATACGAAACTTACATTAACTCCCAATAAACTTAATGAACAAAATAACACCAAATTTATTATGCTTTCAGATATTACAGTGATTACGCATGTACGGTCAACCTTCCAAATTACTAAGATTTCCCAAACACAAAAAGTAAAAAAAGATTAGGATTATGAAAACTCTAAGACCTACACTTACCAAAATTAGCAAACATAACTGAAAGCAGAAATTTGAGTTAAAGGATGTCCAGTATTTGGAATATACAAGTGAATAAGCTAAAATAGCTAGAGAAACATCAAACATAAAATGATGCACAGGTAGAGGGTAGACAGAACATTCTTGTATGTTGTTGGAGCTGAAGAGGAAACTGAGCTGAGCTGTATGTATCCAGAGCTTAAAAAGCACTACATCCCACACATGAAACAAAGGATCTTTAGTATTTAGAAAGGCTTAAAAGAATCCCAGACATTTTCCAAAAAAAAGCATTCCTTTTCACACACTGTTTTTATAAAACATTGAGAGCTTGTTTTTAGAAAAGAATGAACGCAGTAGAATCTTTGTAAGATAATTATAAATTTCTCCCCTTCTCCCTTAAATCTTCTTTTAAATCTGTTCAATATTGATCAATCAACACGTGGAAGTCTAAGTGGGTTTCTTCGGTTTCTTCTACCATTATGCGAACGGCGTGCAAATGTGAAGTCGAAAAATACCCGGATGATGACATGGCGGAAATTCAAGCCAGTGAACTAGCGCTATTAAAGTTAACTAGCCGCCAAGGCGGCGTCGCTCGCCGCCCATGTCCACCTTCAGTATGCGTTGGGTTCACGAAAAATAAAATTAAGGATTTACCAATAATAAGTGTGCCCATGTTGCAGAGCTCGAAAAACTGATCAAAAAAATGTATGGGATCCTTTTCCTATGGTCAGCCGTTAGAGAGATATCTTCGTTCAAACATTTTGATGACGTCACAGACCCGTCCCCCAAAACATTTGGCCTAAATTTGAGTTCACCGAAATAAAATTAAGGAATTTGCAATGATAAGTGTGCCCATGTTGTAGAGCTCGAAAAACTGATCAAACAAATGTATGGGATCGTTTTCCTACGATCAACCGTTTCGGAGATATCGTCGATCAAAATTTTGATGACGTCATAGACCCGTCCCCCAAAAAAATTAGACCCAAATTTTTCGTCACTCTATCGCCTGTATCGCGGACCCCAAAAAACGTCAGTTATCCCTATTGGTTACCGAGATAATTTTCCCTAAACGTCGCATTCGATTAGGGTCTCAATACAATGGTTTCACACTGACGTCGCACAAAATAAAATAAAATAATCACTCTCACAACTCAATCTACCATTTTGCGTGACTTACAAACAAACAAACGCACAAACAAACAAACAGAGAATCGGCTATTAATATATACACTAGCCGCCAAGGCGGCGTCGTTCGCCGCCCATGTTCAGCATGCGTTGACTTGACGAAAAATAAAATTAGAGAATTGGCAACCGAAAGAGTTCCCATGTTGTAGAGCTCGAAAAACTGATCAAAAAAATGTATGGGATCGTTCCGCTACGATCAACCGTTACAGAGATATCATTGTTCAAAGATTTTGATGACGTCACAGACCCTTTCCCAAAAAAATTAGACCCAAATTTTTCGTCACCCCATCGCCTGTATTGCGAACCCCAAAAAACGTCAGTTATCCCTATTGGTTACCGAGATAATTTTCCCTAAACGTCGCATTCGATTAGGGTCTCAATACAATGGTTTCACACTGACGTCGCGCACAAGAAGAGAAACAATTTATGTGTAATCTTACATTGCTGACTCCCCGATTTCTTTCGCAGTTCACATCTACCATTTTGCGTGACTTACAAACAAACAAACAAACAAACAAACAGAGAATCGGCTATTAATATATAGATTAGCACTCTTGCGAAATATTGGCGCTTTATGCACCAATGAACATTAAGACGGCTTTTGTATGAACCAATCAAATTGGAGAAACAAATATGACTAGGTCTGGACAGTAAGATGAAAAACAAGATGCCCTGACGGGCAGAAGGATTTCTGCAGGCTTTGCTGCTGACAATGGTACGCCAACAGCCTTTCTCGTAATTCTCAACAATGGTTCCATCAATTAGCTCGACAAAGCATCAGCATTAAATAAACGAAAAATCATGATGCAATGTCTATAACTTGGCGAGCACCCACCACAAGCCAGTTTGTGGTCTCAGTTGATGGCTCTCCGAGAGCAGCAGCTAAATAAATTGTATTGACAGTGCACAGGAGTGGAGTTGAGAGTTCATCAGCTGTGAATAAAACCCGAACGGTACTGGTGAATATTGATGGTGTAGTGCCATCCAATACAGAGTTTTTGAGTACTTGAATTTCACGTGTATTTTTTATCATCCAAGGTCCAGTATAAAATTTCTAGCTTTTATATTACTTTTTTGTTAGCACGGTGTTTTAGTTAGTTGCCAATCAGAGAGTCATTGCAGTGCGTGAGAAAGGACCAAAAGCTTAGATAACGTAACTAAATACGCGTTTTAAGGTATTACAAAATAATTTTGAATACAACAATGGCAAACTGTCTAATGCTGAAAGACATTTGATTGACAAAAAAAATCATGCCATTACTTCTGCCAGATAATTGATTAAATGACGCTCTTAAAAAATTGTAGGTATTTCTATCAATTTCAGCTGTCACGTTTTCCAAATACGATACCACAAATTTGTTATTTTCAATTTCCAATTGTTGCGGTAGATCATCTACTGACAAATAGCGAAACAAGTTTAAACTTTGAAATAACTCATTACCTTTAATCATAGCATAATCAAGGTCAGCAGTCTTTTAAAAACACATATTCTTAAATTTCGACCAGCATAATCCAATCAAAGAATTACAGGTACATTGCATACCAGAACTTGCACCAAACATTGGGTCTCCCTGATGAAATGATGCTCTTACTACCTTGGAAATCTTGTATGTGGTGGGTCCAGGATTACATTCCACGTCGCCATCAAGAAGTAGTTGTAGCACTTTCAAGAAACTAACATCTACTATCATGAGGCAAAGTATGATACACGACAGGAAATATTGGCACACAAAATGGCAGAACAACAGCAAAATTAAATTAGAATTCGTATAACCAAAACGTCCCCGCTGCTGAATACGAGTGTAAAAACAACCACAAGAAGCTCGCCACTGTTCAATACTTACCATTGTTAAAACAGATCTCAACTAGTAAATACAAAGTGAAAATTTTAAAACAGAATGGTGTACCTTATATCTGATTAAATTTTCGGACAAATCTTTATAGGCTTTGAATTCGCAACGAAGCATATAGTTCTTGAACACTGAAAGTCTCGTGAAGAGAGGCTGCCATTATGCGTACGGCGTGCTATCTTATTTCGAAAATACCACGTGGCTTGGCACACATGGCAGAAATTCAAGCCAATAAACTAGCGCTATTAAAGTTAATTAGCACCCTTGCGAAATAGTGGCGCTTTATGAACCAATGAACATTAAGACGGCTTTTGTATGAACCAATCAAATTGGAGAAACAAATATGACTAGGTTTGGACAGTAAGATGAAAAAATCAAACAAAGACGATCGTAAAGGCTTTCTTGCTTACGCAGAAATCCAAAAAACAAAACAAAGACGATCGTAAAGGCTTTCTTGCTTACGCAGAAATCCAAAAAGAGCAGAGCCGGTTTTAAGGTATTTCTTGCTTTCGCAGAAATCCAAAAGAATGACATGACAGCAACTTGGGAGGAGAGAGGACTTCGGTTAAAACTGAAAAAGCTGTATATAAAACAAAGACCATGATTTTAACATCATTTAACATTTCTTTCATTAAACAGATTTATTTAAAATATACGTTAACACCGCCAGAAAAAAACTCCAGAGGTACTATCGAAAAAATATATTCTCTAAAATCGAAGTTTGCATAGAGCTTAACCATCAAAATTAGCGATAGTGGCCGAAAAGCGAACTTGTTGCACATTTTAGGGTTTAGATATTGTAAAATCGGAAACACGAGGACTATTCGTGAAAGTGCGAAACCTTTCAAACAGCTTCATAATTTATGATTTTGGAAAAACACTCATTTTTCAAGCTGAATATTTATGCCCATTAACGCAAACACTCTCTTCGCAATATAGGAATTTATGAATCTCTTATGAATCGCAAACACAGTTTCATTCCGTTATCTAGGGCATCCCCTAAACATTGTCCAGAGGACACAACAAAGCCAAATCAGCTGAGTCAGGCAAAATTAGACGGTTAAACGACAAGTTCTATTACGATGTATAAGCTAACTTAACATTCATCACATTCTAAAGTTTTTTTACAATCAGAAGATATATGGCTACAACGTAGCATAAATAGTTTGATTTCATTTTGGATATTGATTTCCATGACTATAAGAATTAACATAGAACATTCACGATTCTGTGCCAGCAAATATGGCTTTCAAAGATTTTCAGTACTAGTTAATAATTCCACTGCGGAATCCATAAAAAAGTGAATTTTATGAATTAAGGACATGTAATTAGAGAAACAATAGATGCATACAAACGAAGCGAAAGTTTACTACTAGTCAATTAACACTGTGTTTAAACAGAAATATTGGAAAGATCTGCTTCATTTCTTTTTTACCTGTTAACAGTTAACATTGTTTGAGAAAGAATTTCTCAACTGGTCTCCTTTCTGTAATCAGAGAACATACTGATAAGTAGAATTTTTGAAATCGACTTTATCAAATAAATCATACATACCATCCAAAGTGTATTCTTTAGATAAAGATGACGTAGCTTCCGTGTTTGATGGTTGGCTATTAAGAAAAAGATGAAAACATTAGAATTAGCGCAACTACTTAAACATGTAAACAAAGTACTGATGGCTAAACATCATCACAAGCACTTTATGTGGAGCTTTCTTCCGTCAATTTTATAAAATAAACAAAATAAAATAAAGTATACCTTCTAGCATTACTCGATGAAGACTCCTTAGGAGGTGCAGATAAGAGCGGAGAAGACTTAGTTTGAATAGACGAGTTTGATGGTTGACTATATAAAAAAAAACAAAACATTATATAAGCATTGCGCCAAACTTCCAAGAAAGCTACCTCAATGATATAAAGAACAGTGTTGAGGACAAACAAAGTATACCTTCGAATAAAATTCGACGGGTAATGTATCTCAGCTGGTGCAGACAGTATCCCACCATATTTACTGATGGCGTGTATTACAAATTTACATGTTAATTGATTTTCTATAGTTAATTGGACTCTGTTGCCATGGAAAAGTGGATGTATGATATCGTATTCTTCACTAGCTTGCGATGTATCTGCCGACATTCTTGCCACTTGAAATGAATTGTCAGGATGAACCCAGGTGAGTTCTATGGAATTATCAGATAACATTTGTCCCTGAAGATCTTGTACAGGTTCTGGCTGCATGAAGCTAAAGACACAAATGATAAACACTGTCAAATACAACTATACTAACATGCTATGTATACGTATACTTGGATCAACGGAAAGTGTTCAGAATTCAAAGTGTTCAAAAACAACAGGAACATAAACAGACCGAAACAAAACCTAAAAAGTTGAATTAATATTTTTCCTACTGTATAACTGAAACAAAATATTTCAGGAAATATTTCTATTTCAAAGTTTCAAAGAGGATAATGAAAACTGCTTTTCAACAAGTAAAGGAACAACTGAATACCGTGACGCAGCATTTTCATCTGGTTTAGGTTTATTTGGCACCTCCACCAGCTCGGTAACTTTGCAGTAATTCTTGTGCTGGAAATGATTTTTGTTGATTTTGATGGTAGTTATCTTTGATTTACTGCAGTACGAGGAAACAGCGTGTGGAATTTGTTTATCGGGACTTTCAGTCAATAAGTATGAGAATATATCCAATAAACTGCCATCAGATGATTTATTTTCATGACACAAATTTTGGACAATGGTAGCCATCGATTCTTTATCATTTTTGCGATTTGTCTGATAAGGAACAATCAAAACCAGATGGTCGGTGCAGCGAGAGACTACTTCAATAAAAAACTGCCTTCTGAAGTGCTCTTTAGGATTGATGAAAACAACAACTTGCGAGCACTCCATTCCCCGGCATCCAGTGTAATCAGTGATTACTGCATGTGATTCCAGTGACTTCTTATCAAACGATTGATAATCAGAAGCACCTGGTATGTAAAGCTTGCATTTCTTTTCCAAACAACTCAGTGCAGACACACACAACTTGAATTCAATTTCCTCATTGCATATGATCATTCGTTTCTCATTACTACTGGCTGTGCTGTAGCAGTGACGTTGTAAAGCAATGGATAACAAAGTGATTTTTTCTGCACAGCCCAAAACTTCCTTAGAACCTTCATTTAGAAATACCAAAACAGGTTGTCGACCTGATAGGTTATGCCCACAGTCCGTAGATTGTTGAAAAATAAAATCGGATTCAATAGCTGATTTGGAACCCTGAAACTTTTCATCGTGTTCTTGAGCAACTGAATCAAGCTTGTCTGGGTTCGAATGTTCCACTTGGAGTTTTTCAACATCGACGGAAAAAGGTTCTGTGTCAAAAGAAAGATGTGACTTGTTTTCACTTCTTTGGCTGACGTAAGATGGACTGGAGGAGGAAGAGTCCTCAAATTGATTCGGTGAATTTCGATGACGTCTGAAATACTTTTTGAAAGATTTGAATCTTGATTTTGTGCCAGAAGGTGTTTTTTGATGTGGTTGCAATATTCTGTTTGGACAAGTGATTCCTTTCATTGATGTTTGAATGATTTTTAAAACTTGATTGGTGGTTCGCATTGATAATGATAACGACAAAACTTCCATTCCACAGTCTTTATAACACTGGAAAGACTCGTGTTCAATTCTTTGGTTACCAACAACATTAGCACGCCTTTTTTCCATTGAACGCATCGAAAATAAAATATGGGATTTGTTCAGGGATCCTTCATTTTGTTTGAATATGTTTTTCAGTGCAAGTGCTTTGACTGCATTTATGACTTCAGCATCAAGCTCATCAACAATCAGATGAAACCTCCTGCCTGAAGATTTCGCCTTCTCTATCATGGAAAGCAGCATGTTTGAAACAGTGAAAGGAATCTTTTTACTTCGGTTTCCACAAATTTGCTCAAATTCCTGTGATAGCCAGATTTCTACATCTTTACAATTTCCAAAAAGGACGTTTGCGTTTCCAGAACGGTCAGCATCTTTAATTTTCTGGAAAACATCTTCAAAGCCTTTCAGGTACAAGCTGTCATTATCAAATAATACAAAGTATATATCTACAGGCTCTGTTGCATGCTTCACCAAATGATCAAGAA
This sequence comes from Turritopsis dohrnii, assembly GCA_027922465.2. NCBI lineage: Eukaryota > Metazoa > Cnidaria > Hydrozoa > Anthoathecata > Oceaniidae > Turritopsis > Turritopsis dohrnii. The sequence goes on along the minus strand of BQMF02000551.1, from coordinate 71,302 downwards.
GATACCTTGCCACTACAGACTTGCCAGAACCATATCCTCCAGTCACTATTTTCCACAGTTTCTCATGGAACACAACTTTTAACTGCTCTTTAGTAAGCCACATTAATAATATCTTTTCAGTGACTGTCCCACATAAAAGATCTGGTCCAATTATTGTAATAGCCAGGAAACTGAAGACATAACTAACTGCAAGTACGAGCATATGGTGACTTTTGTTTGCAACATCAGATTGTTTTTTGATACGCTCAATCAAGGAATGCAAATCTTTAAGTTTCTCAGTCAAATCAGCTTCATAAATGTCATATTTGTTTAAAATAAGAGGGTTTTTACAGTCATGTTCAATATTTGGTGCAGCTACTACATTGACATACGAGAGGTCTTCTCCAAGTAGTGGACTGAATAGATAGAAAAATAATCTGCAAAAGTTATCACCCGCCTTCAAGTCTTTCAGGGCTGCTTTTTCACTGTCAGCTTTACTGTAATGTACGATAAAGATGCATTCCTTTACATAATCAAACACTAAAAATTGTTGTTCTTCAGCAATGGATGAAGGTTCAATTCGCAGTTTATCACAAATGTCATTAAGATCAAAATGAAGCATCTTAAAATGTTCAATAAGATTATAGTCTGTTATCAAAACTGTATTGGGTAATTCAAATTTTGTTGCAACATCATAAAGTTTCCTTCTACACATATATGCTGGTGGAAACCTAATATTCTCATTAAGCAAGTCAGTAACATCAATGCTGAAGTAATCTGCAAAAAAGTTTCTGCATTTCTCAGTGTAGTCATCAAACGACAATTTCGTGGTGGACAGTTTACCACTAGTGACAATGCTGACTTGCTCTGGCCTTTCTATCTTCGATAAATCCAACTTCTCATAAAAATCTCTAAACACTGAATGAGTTAAGACTCCAGGCTTTGTACGAAAAACAGCAGTTTCTTCTTGGCCATCAGTAACTAAAATGATCAAAATAAATTGAAAAACAAAATTATAGGCAATTATCGCAAAGTAATCACTGAAGCCGGTTTTCCACTAGCGTTTTTTTTCGTACGAAGCGACTTTTTTCAAGACAAAATGTAAACAAACGCATGCGCAGTTTTACTAAGTTAGATTTCGAACGAAATTTTGATATGAAAAAAAGAGTAGGATCTGATCCTACTTTTTTTCTGTTCGTTTCACGAAAAATGTCGGTGTAAAAAACACAGCCAATCAATCATTGCGAATTTTGCTATCTCAGCAAACTGTTCTTGCAAACAGAAGTGAAGATGGCTGACAAATTCACTTTACCAGAGAGTTCTCAGCAACCGGAATGGTTACAAACACTCACCTTTCAAAAGTATCTAGCAGATAAACAAAAAGAAAACGAATTATCAACAGTAGAAGTAAGTGATATAAGAGATGGAAGCCTCTCTGCAAACGAAATAGGTACAACAGAGCAAGGAAGTAGCAGCTTGATCGATAATGAAAACACAACAACAGTAGATAACGAGGTTACATTCAGTCCTGTGGATGCCAATGAATTTGATAAGGAGTTATTCATTGAAGAAGTTAGAAAGCATAGATGCTTGTGGGATACGAACTCGAGCAGTTTCAAAGATAGACAAGTAAAAAGAAATGCTTGGGAACAAATAAATAAAGTTTTTGGGAAGGAAGGTCAGTTCCAAAAACTTTTGTTCAGTTTTTATTTTTTTATTTATTATTTTTTGTTTTTTTATTTTCATTTTTTTAGAAAGTTATCTTGTGAATGAGCTGAAAAAGCTAAAGGATAACTTAAAGAAATGTTTGACAAGACGTGATAGAATGTCCAAATCTGGGGCAGCAGCATCAACACTTCCTAAGTGTAAATATTTTGATCAGATGCTATTTCTTGTGGAAAAGTCATCAAATTTACCAACAGTTTCAAACATTTCATTGCCTGGTATTAACGAGAATATTCCCCCGATAGTCAAACCAGTTTCATCAAAGAAATCAAGACTCGACCAATCTTTTGATGGGGCTATATTGAAACAACTTGAAACTACAAATAATTACATATCTGGGATTTTGAAACATGAAAGTGAAGAGGATGTTGAAGTTTCCCTGTTTTGTAGATCACTTATTCCTCGAATTTCATCACTTCCTTTACGTAAAAAAAGGTTGAGTATGAAGAAAATACAAGATTTGTTATTCGATATTGAATTTTCTGAATGAAATAGTATAAAGAGTATATTGTATACTGTCAACAATTTAAACATGTTCTTTACTGATTTTTGGTTTATATTGAACATCACGTCATCACGACTATGATATTTGATTTTGGGATGTTTTTACTCTTGTCGTTATGAGACACGTGTGACTAACTCAATTTGCCAATCAACAGCTCCTTCACTACTAAAATATTCAGGGAACTCTTTTCGGACAAATGCAGCATCTCGTGAGTAATTGTTTGAACCATCTCTTGTAATTGGCTGTACTGCAAGAAAGTCTTGTGATTCTCCTCTCCATTGTCCAGCAACCAATGTATTATTTCTCTCATGGTTCCTGGTGGACCTCCACCAGGAATGTATACCTCAGATTTTATGGCAGAGAGCTTGCACATACTAGACTGATAGGTGATTGTGGTCTTAAGTAATTTTTGGCACTCGTTCATTGCGTTCACAATTTCATACAGCCTTCTGCTGCATGCATTATCATTCTATAAGTGATCATTTCACATTAGCATTTTTACAGTGCCGAGATTTGAACCACTACCAACTATCACCCTTGTATTACAAGCCCACCGTCTTACCAAGTGAGCTATACACCCAGGAACACCTATACAGGTCAGGAAAGTTATCTGGGCAATATTGCTTGTGACCAGATTTTGTCATAAGATAATTATGTAGAGCAATAACAGCTTTTGTTACTGAAACTACCTTATCAGTATTGGCAATTATAGGCCTACGGAAAATTCGGAATCGACTCGCTGCAATTCCAAAAGCATTCTCAATAGTTCGTCTGGCCCGAGAGAGTCTGCAGTTAAAAATTCTCTTTTCCAGTTGTTGATTGCAGTATGGGTAAGTTTTAATCATGTATTGTTTTAAGCTAAAAGCGTCATCTGCAACAAAAACATAAGATTCGCAAAAATGCGACTATATATGTCCCCAAAGTTGCAAAACTTTTATCAATTATTGTGTGTATATAGATGAGGAGTTAAAAAAAGTTATGAGTTATGAAAAGTTATTATGACAAAGCTAAAAATTGGAAGACCTAAATGCAACTAATATTTCCCCAAACAACTGAATATCAACAACTGCATCAATATGTATAAGGTAAATTCATCATAATAAACGTATGATCTTCATTGCTGCAGACGCTTGACATTCTTTTACACAGTAATATCATGGCAAACAATGTAATTCGACAGAACACAGCTTTTCGTAACTCGTATTAAACTATTTTACAACATCATACAATGAAATTTGTTTACAAGTTTACAAAAGAAGAAAAGAAAATTGTCAAACCTAATTTTAATACTACAGTCTAAGTATTAAAAATACTTTGGGGTAGACAGCAAATAACTATCAAAAAAAATCAAAATTTGTACTGTGTAGCATTTCAAATTAAGACAAGAGTTATTTTCCAAAAAGAGATGGTCTTAAAAGTGACAATTTATAAAATTAAATTCAAGTATTCAGAATAAACATCTCAGTCACAAAAATATGTGGACACTCATTATTTACTATGTGATAAAAATGACTTTCGTAAATCTCAAATGAAAAAAACAAACAGATTTTGGTAGTAAAAATACACATCCATAACCAAATCACTACGAAGCTAAAAAAAGAAATTTGAGTTCTGGTTTGATTTAATTTACAGATTCTTATGTTGGATTGTGTTTTGATTTATGTTTGTTGTTTGTGTAAGGAAAGTTGACAGTATAAATATTATATATATACTTTTTACAAAATAAAATACCATAATACAGTATCAAAACAGTATGCGTGATCATGGAATTAATCCATAGTATCCAGCCTATCCCGGCCAAAGAAGCACATTCAACCAGGTTCTTTCAAGTTATTATCTGTCTCAATCCTGTGTACAAAAATATTGCACGTAATTTGTTTTCTGGAACATCTTATTGCATATACGACATCACGTTTTTGCTTGCTGTTTTTGTAATGTACTCTTTGAATTAACATAATTGGTTGAACTACTTGTTCTCCACGTATAAAAGGTTTCCCTTGTGGTGGCTGTACATCATGTGCGTGCTGTGTCAGTTCAGTTTGGCTATACATTCTGTATATATACATTATCCTGTCAAATCAGGATGTAAAATAAAAATAAATCGTCAGCCTGTATTGATAATGAATTTTCGTCTTTGCACTGAAATCACAGCTTCAATGTTTTGCTGTTCCAAACATTTAACTACCAACCAATCATCCATATAGCATTATTGTTATCAACAAAAACAAAACAATTTTTTTCTGTATTTTACACGTTCATTAAAAAGTTTTTACAAAACCTTTCATAACAACACTGAACTAAAACGATTATTTCCATCATTTAACAACCTTTTATCTTTTGAATCATTTTAAAAGCTGGCAGGAAAAGCAAAGTCTTCTACTGACAATCTGCACTGACTGAAAAAAATGGCGCACTACTTCACTGTAGACTAGCCTCTATTCTTATCTACTTTGGCGGCTAGGTGAAAATTCAATACTGAACCGCGGCTATAAAAGTGAACTCAGGAGAAGAAGAAGAAGGAAAAAGCCGATTTTAACATATATTTCGCCTTACGGGGAAATATATAATAAGGTAGAACTCTGTTGGACTTCAGGATGTTGGAAGGTTCTGGCATGTTAAGTTTATTATTCTCTATGGCATACCCCAGATGACTACAGATATATACACTTCCATCACTCTGTCGCCCACTGTCACCGATGTCCACCATGATAAATCTGTATTTAGCATCACATATGGCTAACAGCACAATGCTAAAAAATTTTTTATAGTTAAAAAAGGAAGACCCTGAATTTCGTGGTGCCTGCATCAAGACATGCTTGCCATCCAAAGCACCAATACAATTTGGAAATTGCCATATTTCCTCGAATTCTCCAGCAACTCTTTTCCAGGACATTTTGTCTGAAGGACATTTCAGATATTCCTTTTCTTTTAATACTGTCCAAAGTCACTCACAGGTTTCTTTCACAATTCGTCCAACTACCGAAGGGCTCATTCTAAAACTAGCAGCAATAGTGGTTTGAGCGTCTCCAGTAACTAAGTATCGTAAACACACACAGAGCCTTTCAGCTGGAGGAATAGGTTGTCGCATCTTTGTTGTATCCTTTTTTAAAAGGGGACTAATCCATGTTAATAGCTCTTCAAACGTTGTGGGGCTCATTCAAAAGCAACTAAAAAAGTATTCTTTATCAAAAAGCATCAGTTCTTTTACGAGAATATAAAATTCCCCTTTAGCTTCACGTTCCCTGTAAACTTTTCGTACCCAAAATCGCTTTTTATATTTCAATGCATGACGCTGACGTCTTTTCCATAGTTGTAGCAACAGTAAATTATTTTTTAAAAGCAGCAATAACTTCCAGTTGATTTTCATCTTCGAATTTTCGCGCGTTTTCACCACGATTTCGAAATGGTGTGGAAATTGACAGATGTTTTTCGTTCGAAATTTTTTCGTTCGAAAAAAGTCGCTTCGTACGAAAAAAAAACGCTAGTGGAAAACCGGCTTGAAGAAGAAAAGGAAATGAACCATGCTGCCAATTTGTTTCTCTTAATATTGATGTCATAACTACTGGAAAAATTCAAGCGTGATTAAGCAAATTTTGAAAATACAAAAGAATTTCGTATAAGCCACAAAAAATAATGGATCTTATTCATTTAGTTTCGATTAATTCAAATCTTATGTTGCTCTACCAGGATTTTAGAAACAACAAAATCGAACAATTTAAAATTCAAATCGAAATGTCTCAATTATGTTTACTTCAAACTGCCTTTAGACAGTTAAATTTAAGTATCATAATAAGTTATCATACGGTCATATAAACGTTGATGTTGTGCAGAATAATTGAAAAATACTATCTCACCAGAAACATAAGATTCTAGATTGTACGGCTTGGTCTGGCTATAATTGTAAAATTAACAAGATGTCATTCCACAAGATAATTGATAATTGCAACTCATGAGGTAAAAAAACATTAAAGAAGAACATAATGATTACATGGCTCAATATTGGTAGTGTTATGTTGTTATGGCTACTTAAAGAGATCAATTGTTCAGATTTTACTGTATTAACCACTGTAGTATCCAAGCTTCTATTCTTAATATGTTATGTTAGCTTGTATCTTCTAGGAAGGGTTCACCCGTTACTATAATGAAACTGTAAAGTGAACATTACATTGGTGACGAGATAAAACTCAGTGAAGCAACTGTGGCTGTAGCAACCTTTGGAAAGATGCCACCAAAATTTGACCCAACTCAACACCCCTTCTCGTGTGGAGAAACATTTAAGGAGTGGGCAGAACAACTTGATGATTATATCGTATTTACATCCTACGTTGTGATAGAGATAAACTAATAAGAGATCAAATTGTATTTAAATGCAAGTATAAAAAACTCCGCAGAGGAACCTTGAAACACAGTTAGGACTTTTATGACATTTATGAATTTATGAAAGAAGGCCGCAACCTAAAATGACCACAAGAGTGTCATAAGTGTGGTAGACTTCAACAAAGCCTGTCTTACACCTGCTCCAACATCAAACGAACATCTAAAGCACCCTTAATAAAACACTGCAGAAAGACTCAGAAAATGAGGATACAGCTATTACCAATATCTAATAACTGCACAATAGGGGGCACAACCATGTCAACACATAGACCAACCAACCTGCCATAGTACCATGTCGTGAAGTCCCAATCCATCTCCGAGAGACATTTGATCAATTACTCACAAAAATTTAACAACAGGACATTATTGAGGATGTTGACGGGCTAGTGGAACGGGTTTCCAACTCTGGGTTACCCAAAGAAAATCCGGGAGTGATCAGGTTCACTGTGGACATGAACAATGTCAACAAAGCAATACAAAGAACCAGGAAAGTTATTCCAACCGTAGAGGACTTTAAAGCAATATTCAGTTAAAACGTTTCAAATGTGAATCAATGGTGATCAACTCGGAGGTAGCGGATGCAATTCGTTGGGAAGTGCTTGCATAGCAAACATACACAACAATATAACAGTTGTAGGAAATCAAGAAACTTGTGACAGAGCACTATGAGCTCTTTTTGCCAAATTCAATGAAAATAGAATCACTATGTTATGCAAGCCGTCCAAAAGACAAGGATGAGCTCCAATCCTTTTTAGGGATGGCACAAGCCAACCCAGACTTCATTTCAAAATCAAACGGTTATGGATGGACAGCAGAAGATCTGAAAACGGCTTTACACGAAACCACTTTGTTTGTTTATTATGATCCAACTCTACCGACAGTCATTTATGTAAACGGACATCAGAACGGACTGTCAGGTACCCTGTGTCAAAAGGACAGGAGAGGGAAACAGCTGGTAATCGCATATGCAAGAAGAAGTACCACACCAGCTGAACACCGCTATCCACTAATCAACTTGGAAACAGCTGCCCTCGACTATGCTTGTCAAAAGGTTCAGAACATTGATTCATTATGAGCAGACAACCATCCAATGCAATCACAGACCACAAACCATTAGTCCCAATATTCAACGGCATTAAACATGGATCAATAAGGACAGTGAATGAATAAAGCACACACTATTTTTCACGTCACCCTAAGCCAATATCAGTGTTCAAAACAAGAGGCACAAGAGAGCAAGAAATATACAGAGAACTATCTATATGCTAATAGCCCCAAAGAACAAAAAAAACCCGCAGGAACACTGAAACACATCAGGGAGGAAACAAAACATGACTCAATGTTACGAAAGTTGCTGGAAATGATAAATACAGGAAACGCTCATCCATATCCAAAAGAACCGAACTGCAACCTTTCCGAAAGATTTTCACCGAGCTTACCAACAACAATGGGATGCTCATCAGAGGCAGTGGAATTTTTCCACCCAAGAGACTCTGAAATGTCTCTGACATGAAAACCATCAGAGCCTTCTGTGAAAAAAACAATTATTGCCCAGCTCTAAATGGTTTCCGGGTATTGACCAGCACAAGCACTAGCAACTAATGACTTGCTAGGACCAAATCAACAAGACAAATTCCAGTAAGAATGTCTCACGGCCCCAATCTATTGCTGTTGATTTCTATGGGCCCATCTCAAACTCCAAACAAGCCTTGGTAGCAAAGGATGAATATTTAGAATTGCTTGCCTCAGAAATTATCAAATCAACCAGCACACAAAACACCATCTTGAAGTTAATACAACCCAAAAAAGATGAAGTCAGTTAATGGAGAAGCCTACCAAACAAGAAAGGTTTTACCACCACTGCATCATTCCTCGACACCCACACTCAAATACTGCTGAAAGAAACTAAAAGAGAGAAACTAGTAAAATCAGCCAGAATGCCATTCAACTGACTCAGACTGTGATTGATTGGAGTTTTCTAGTGATTTAGACGACAACTCATCCGATTCAGAGACATAACAATCAGACACAGAAGAACAGCCACCTGCTACACCTAAAGATGAACCCGCAGATAAACCATCAGATGAGGCAACAACTACTGATAACAGTGAATGGAGACCATCCCATATGATACAACAGACGACAAGCAGACCGAAGGAAGATCTCATACAAGATGAGGCCCCCGTTGACTAAATGACTTTGAACATTGGAAATTCGAACTGTTAAAAAAGAGGACAGGATGCAGTATCCAATCTTAGGTCTTTAACATGTTTTCTTGTATTTTCTAGGAAGGGTTCGCCCAACACCATTTTATACCAAGTTTTTAAAATACAGCAAAATGTGTTTTCTTAGAAGTTGAATGATCATCCGAGTAACAACAATGACCCATGTTTGCAATACAGTTTGGAAATTAGTTTCTTATAGCTATATTTGAACTCATGCTCCATCAGGTATAAACACACTTCATACTCCATACAGAAAAAAATTTGTACACAAGCATTGTTCAAATTTGTTTTAAGAAGTTCTGACAGAAAGTGTTGAGAATTTTCAGTGAGCTTGATTGAGGAGAGCTTGTTTTAGAAACCATTATACATTCCCATCTTTTCCTACATTATTGATAAGCAAATTTGATTGATCAGCAAATTTGATTGATCAGCAAATTTGGTTGTGATGTTAAACTTTCCCGGTGAAGTTTCGATCAGTGTTTTCAAGATAGCCACATTATTCACAATGTTATGACTGTATGCGAAAATTTGCTAGGGCTTTTAGGTATACTCGTATCTCTTTATTAATGAATTCCAAAAATGATGGTAAAATGTAGGTTTTGAAAGAAATTTATATCGTTGTGTCTTTAAAATTAAAGGGCCTAAACTGACAAAATATAAAATCATGACCATCACAAAAATAAAAAGGAACAATATCTATCAATCCTAGAATTATAACTAAATGTTGAGGGCTGAGAATTCTAAGAATGCTGGATCTACAAACAGCTCTTACATTTAGGAAACTTTCATCAACATGTCTTTATTAACAATACCATTTGAATATTGGAAGATTTTGATTTAGTATCAGCGCTTAAAATAGCGTTTTTAAGTCCGCCGATCACAAGATCGTTACGTTGAAGAAACGAGTGATCACAATGTAAATTTAACCGATCATAACTTAGGCGTGAGATCACATTTGTGCACCTCCGTACACACCCAAACTCGAAATGGCGAGTCTACACGCCCGTGAGACTAATAATCATATGTCTGATTTTAAAATTTTTTATTTTTCCAAAAAGTTAAAAAAGAGAGTTGGAAACTAAGATGTTTTTTGATTTCATTGCATAATATGAAAACAAGTCCTACTGATACCACTTACGTTTTCATATTCTTTCGTTACGTGAAGAAATGAATTCGTATAACAAAAGAAATTTCTAAATTACCTTAGCAACGGTGGTCGTTCCCCCTAGCAACAGAGTATTTGCTGAATAATGGCCTGATATACCTCAGTTTTTTGGTCAATTGAATAATCTAAGTTGAGCATGTTTTGTTTTAAATAAATAGAAGAGTATGTTTTTAATTCCCTCCCCCTTGCCAGCAAAAATAATTTTTCGTTTCCCAGTTTTTAATAAAAAAATCGATATTGCGTTTATTGCGAACATAAGCTGTGGGCGTAACTATGTTTTTTTTGTTGCATTATATTTAAATTGATCCGAGAAATTCCGAGGAAGGAGAGCAAATATCGAAAAATAAAAAGTAAATGACCTTCACATTATTACATTAATGCACAAGCAGAATGTGTCCAGAAACCAATAGATTCATTTAATATTACTATAATATAACTGTGTTTATTATATAGATTTACTTGGTTGATTTCTTCAAGTTTTAATAGAAGTAAGAAAAGAAGAAAAAGAAATGAAAGAAGTAAATGTTCAGCAATCACGTAGATTGTCTCACTTATATTCCAGACAATCGTCTTTCGAATCTCGCCGATCATTGATCGTTGATCGCCCGTTATTTTTAGTATTCTTGTTTACAGTCTAACTTTGAGAATAATGTGTCAAATCCTGTGTAGGAATCTCATGTCAAAAAGACAAAAACATCACAGAACAGAAACAGAAAATGCATGTTGTAGAGCTTGTAAAACTGATTCAAGAAATGTTTGTAAAATAAATAATTATGTAAATCATACCTTTCAGAATTTACACCAAAGAATGCTATAATTAAGAAGGAGAAAATGTAGCTTTAGTAAATAAAGACTATCAGTTGTTTATAAAAGATAAAAGATAATAAAAGATAAAAATACAGATTTAATTCAAAAGTAGAAACCTTCATATTACCTTGGTCAATATCTGCAACAACTTGACCTGCATCTAGATACGTCAATACGTTCTTCAGATAAGCCCATGTAGTTTGAGATTGATAATTTGATTCATCCCATTTGCATAGCACTTGGAATAGCCTCTCTTTCACATCATCAGGGTAATCCAATATTATGGCTTGTAATTCATGGTATTCAACAAGTATATGACCAATGACTCTCTCAAGATAAGGCAGTCGTCTTGAAATTTCTATGAAAATTTCTTTGAATTTCCTTGATTTTTCTTCTGCACTTTGAAAACAGTCATCTTCCAGTGTGCCTATAAACAAATAACAGTCAAAAGTAGCATAATACATTTCATTTAGTCACATTTGGGACTTGTACCATCTTGGTCAACAATCCAACCCACTGCTTCGCTATAGTCTAATTTATTATCCTTTCACATCCTCGCACCATTAATCAATAAAATTTGGAACCAAGAAAATTCACACCAAGAGAAGATGAAGGAAGTCTTATGTCAACATCAGTTTCAAATTTCCTATAAAAACCCTTGTACCAGTCACATTAATTAATGTTTAGAAATCCTGAGCTCTTAGATATAGTATAACTATGATAAAGGGACTGACCTTCCTTAAAGTCTAAACACTGAGAACTGATAATAATCATAATGCTTTATAAGGGTAAGATGACAAAGTGATGAAAATTTTCAGATGTACACACTTCCTCAGAGAAACATTATTAATATGCGTTGTAAAATTTATTAACAGGTTTTCTTCAAGACAGGAGCTTGTTTTTTGGGAACAAGTAAAGAAACCTTTCCCTAGCTATTTTTCTCTAACTATTTTGAAACAGTTTTCCCTGCTCATAACAACAAACATATTTGTGAACAGTATTTCTTATATATGCTCAAAATCAGGGAGGTTACGCAGAAGTAGGAAAACATGTAGGATTATGCAGAAGGGTTTATTATAAAATCTGCTCTGCAACCCCATGAACCATCGGGTATGTATTTATGCGTTACTTATAGGGACGCTATTCTTGAAAACATAAGCATAGTAAAACAATCTTTCAACATTCCGGTCGTCTTGTTTCTTATATAGCAATGTAAAATTGAAATATTTTCATACCTCCTAGAACTGGTAGCTTTTCCAGTTGTTCCCTAGTGATGATGTGGGCCTTGAGACCACAATTCCTCAGAGTCTCGTTAACAAATACTAAAAAGTTTTCATCTTCCCAGTTTGATACCCGATGTGCTATCATGTATGCAAAACATTCGAGAACTGCTCTCTCCTGTTTACATTGGTGAAACAGCTCATCCACCTTTATGTTATCACCATACAATAAATCTTTACAAAATTTCTTTTTGTCTACAGGTGTTTGTGCACAAAGTCGTTGATCAACAAGGTATGCAATCCAGAGCTCTGTAAGAAAAAAAGCATTTTGTTAGGGGCTTAAAATACGATATTTAGATGAAGTTCAAAATATCAAACATCTTTTGTGTCACTCAAAAGCCCACATACTAGTGGAGAAATTCTTAAGTGGAATGGAATTTGTGAATGATGTTTCCAACACATCGTGTGAATTTACTTTTGTGGAACAAAGATTTTCAGGATATTTCTGTGCAATTCATTTTAAGAATTTTCATTTTAAAAAAACCAAAAAACACCTGACTCACTGTTATTTGTTTATTGAATAGTTATTTGAAGAGTTGTTGTGTTTGTTTTTATTATCACTCCTTGCAAAGATGTAAACAGCCGCTAATTTGTAAGTAGTTCAAATTAAAGAAAAAATGGAGAAAAAAAGAAGAAAATATACAGCATTAGGAAAACAATTGACACGTCTGCATGTGAACTAAACTGTCTTCTAAGAGAGGGTTATTTATTGAAAATGAATTCTATGTATGAAAACATTGATAACAATAATAATTTTATCTATTTATCACCATAATCTGGATCTACCACATAAACAAACAATAGTATCAATATCATTCGAAGGAAATTTCCATCTTTAAGTAGCCATTCTCTGTCACATAGTACCGTGTGAATTTACTCAATTATTTGAATGATACAATCTATGGCACTGACAAACTGTTAAACAACCAAGATGGCAACAGGATGAGCATATGACATTGGTTAAAAGCTTAACCAGGATTCCCATGAACGGAAATTAACAATTCTTTCGGCTGGTTGAACACTGTTGGCTGATTGCAAACATCTCTAACAAAACCTGATAGCGGTGGAGGGTAAAATAGAATTCCCGGCATACATTTTGAAGATCATGCTTTGAAACATCCTATTATTTTTCATGGTGATTAACGAAAACAAATCGACATTGAATGAAGAATATTAAATGTTTTCATAGAGAATGGCCTGTTTTGTTTTCATTGGATTATTAAGAAATAAGAAAGCATTCTAAAGTATTTCTGCAGCTATTTTTTGCACAACTAGCATTGAATTTGGGCACCCAAATTCAATGTCCGCAAAATTGGTCTAACAATGTCGAGATTGTCTTTCTTTTCGCTTGCTGTGATATTAGTAAAGAAACGTATGCAAACCCAAGTTCCTGCACGATCTGTAAGAAGTGTAGCTAGTGAGATAGCAAAGGAAAACGCTAGATTGGCAGAAGTCGAAGAAGAAGCTCAATATCTGGAATCAGCTTTTAGAGCAAAAAAATAAATATAAATATAAATATAAATATAAATATTTTTCTAGACTTTGCACATATATACTATATAATCTTTTCAGCTGAAGAGCCAAATGTAAATTTTGGAGATTGAAATATACCATTATTATTATTATTATTATAAAAAACAGAACTCTCAAGTTGAATCTTGAGTTGGCAAAAACAAAGGCAAAGTTAGAAGTCTACCAAAGTATAAAGCAACATGAAGACGACAATCTTTATAAAGTGTTTTCTAAACTGAGTACCGTAATGCTTCAATTAAACGCCCCCCTCGAATAGACGTCCCCCTTTTTCAGGAAATTTTTAAATAAACGCCCCCTCGAATAGTTTATTAGAGACACACTAATTAAGGCATGTAGAACTACTACATTGCATTGCTTCAGCTTCAATGTTTTCATTTTGTATGAAAATATGGAAATTTGTGATAGACGCCTTTCTTTTTAAATTTTAAACTAACAGTTGCAAACTTTGTCTTTCTTTTCAAAAGTTCCTTTTCTAAAACTTCAGAATAACGTTTATTTTTCGTTGTAAAGATAAGTTTTGCTGGAACAACAAGTACGATTTCCTGTTGACGTTTGCCAGTTATTACTGCTTTTATCTTGTTCTCGAGATCTTGATTAATAAAATGAATGCATAAACTTGAAATTTCTATGGGGATGTGTCCAACGAGAAGATTTTTTTTGTACAAGCCAACAGCATATTTATCATACTCTCTTGCTTCCTCTCGCTTATCTTGGGCAGCTTCAAGTATTTCTCCAATCGTAGCATCCAACACTTCTTTGTAAACATGATTATACCCCTAACAATTCAAAAAATTTAATAAACGCCCCGGGCGTCTAATCGAAGCATTACGGTAAAGAGGTGGACAAGTTTCAGTATTCCTGATCAGTATTCCTGATCTTCTTAAACGACTACAGATGATCCTACCGCCTTACTAGCATGAAAGAAGGAGCAGTCACAGTTACAATGAAGAAAAATGAAGAAGACTTGAATGATTTAATAGATTTTGTTGAAGAAGAAAATGCATTTTTGGATTCAAAGGAAGGTGTTTAATGTGAATTTCCAAAAAGAGTTAAACTGACTGGAAGCTACAAGAATACGTGCCCAAAATGCAAGGATCAACACGATTTTGATCATTAACAAGAATACATATGTCAAGATGTCTGTTGATGACAGGAGGAAGTTCATTTTCAAGAAAAGGCTTTGTTTTTCATGTTATGGTGCTACCAATGAAACTCATTCAGCTAAAACTTGCAGCAAGAGACGAAGGTGTAAGGAATGCAAGGGTGAGCACTGAACTGGTCTTTATGTTTTTGTCAAACAGCAAAAGCCTCGAGATAAAACTGAATGATGCAACATCAAGCAATGAATCAAACTAATCATCACCGACTTCTCCACACTTGAAACAGAAGTTATAGAACTCAATGTGGTTACTGTAGAAGTGACGACAAAGGCAATCAAGGCATATTTATACAAGAGATTATTTTGAAGCAGTTAGATATCATGTCAATATCTTCTAGCATTTCAGTTCAGACAATGAATGAAGTGCGCACAAAGGAATGCCAGTGTGTCAGTAATTTGGAGATATCAGCTGTTCATGATCCATCCAGTAAGATATTCCCACTGGAAGTTTTCAGTAGATCCTCCATTCCTGTCAGCACCGATTATATACCAACACCAAGTATAAAATCCTCGAGTGGAGCTACCTAGACAGAATTCATCAATATATACATCCAAATGATGATGATTCTGGCAATGAGGCGTTCTTATCGGTGCTAATTATCATCGAGCTCTTGAACCAGTTAAGTCAATGTAATGGCCCATATATATATGCATTTCAATCAACCAAAAATATCATTCCGGCAAACAATTTAATGACAAATAGAATCACCAAAAGCTTCATATTTGGATAAGAAAGAATATGTTGAGGTCGAATATATAGGAAATTTTAAGAAAGAATATTTTGTCATCTTTCCTATCCCAATATGAAGCTTCTGGTGATTCTATTTGTCATTTCAATCAACTTCCGGGTGGTATGTGACTGGTCCTATGATCACAAGATCAAAACCATCCAACAATACTCAATGTAATTTTGTAGCGTTTCCTGAAGATAAAGCACCTGTTCGTTTCATTATTCAAGATCAACTGAAAGATAATGGATTGAAAGACGCTATGATCGCTGCGTTAAACCAGGATTTCAGTGAGAATTGCCTTGGCTGCGAACATTGAATGCATGTTCTACCAATTACAGGTTCAACAGCTAGATATGTTGGGATTTGTGGTGGCTCAATGGTGATGCTGATACTGAGCTAGAAGATTATGTCATGTGTGTACATTAGCTGGTACACATTCACGCAGCGACAGCAATTTAGCCCTACGTAAAACTGACATGGATAACAACGTAGATGAATTTGGTCAAAATACAACATCAACATTGCTAAAAATATTTACATTGACAACATACTTTAAGGAACAAGTTTGAAGCAACATTGAAAAGGCAAATAAACCAGTTATATATCCTGTGTGTAAACTGTTCAAGGAGATCCCACAGGGTATACAAAACTTTGTTGAATGGTTCTCGAAAGTGCTTGAACAGACTGAGATGTGCAACTTCCCATTAGATAAAACCTGTGATGAAATGACGATACAAACAAACAATCACAAAATCTGAAAGTATGCTTTGGCGGAATGGCATTGGAGATGCTACAGAAAGCCACTAACAACATTGATTCAGCAGTCTTGGAAGAATAAGGCGGGCTATCGCGCTCGCGCACCGCCATACGCTCCTAGAAAGGCAATGGAGCGCTTCAAAGTCAGCAAAATAACGTTCATTCAAATGTTCTAATGTTAATTTTTACTGACTTTGAGCATGTTTTTGCCAGATTGCTTGATATTTTAAAACTCAATCCACATATTTTCTTCGCAAGAAAAAGTTTCTTTGTATATAATGTAAATTGGGCTTTCGAAAGTACGCCACTAGTTCTTTATGTAAAAACGCAGGAAATGTCTGTGTAGAGAAAATGTTGACTAAGCCAACAGCCTTTGGGAATACTATCGTGACGTCTGAAAATGTTCATTCATTTTTTCAAAAGTTATTGAAGAAACTTTTTTGCGTTGTGCAAATCAAAGCAAACTAACTTGCAAACGTTTTAATGTGGTCAGTGAACAAATAAATAAAAGTTGTTCAGGTGTTTACTTCATCATGTTGTATTTTTATCTTCAACAATATGTTTTACAATAAAACATCTGGAAAAATTTTTTCTTTTCCAATGACAGACACAACCTTATGAATAATTAATGAGCTTCCTATCAATACAAACAACGTATCACTGACATAAGTTTTCATAATATAAGTTTTGATATACAAGCGTCTTTATATAAACAGATTTTTAAATTATCGCGAATTTACTAATGACGAAATTGGTAGTATTTTATCATCATTATCACGCGTGATTGTACTCCTTGAATAAACGAAAACGATGCTAGCATTCTCACTGTTTAACTGGCGCGTGATGGTGTGTAGAATAGGTGTGCAACGCGCCTAGAACAGGTTGAGGAGCGCTGTTTTTTAAAAATTTGCTGGCGTGTTTATAGCACGCCAAGAAGGCCCTCTGTGCTTCTTTGTTAACGCACCTACTAAAAAATATACTTCCAAGACTGATTCATTAGCAAAGTTGAAGTATTGCATCATCAACATAAACTGCTGTGCCTAACGAAAGAATCATAGTCCCACCACACCAAACACTATTGATACTGAAACCACGAGTGCTCTACAGAAGACCCTAATGATAGAACACTTCTGTACACCAAAGCCAGATGCAGAAGCAGCACCCAGTGGGGATGAAAAACTTAAACCGATACTGTTATGTCAATATGCAGCATGTGAAAGACATAGACAAAGATACCTGAAAACTTTTCTTGCAAAAGGAATGATTGTTCTGAAGTTAAAAGCTCTCTGTGGGTGTAACTCAACAAACAAACAAGTTAAGGGTAAAGGTTCTCTCATCTGACACGAACCCAAAACATACGTCTTTAGCTATTTGCAAATGTCTGGTTATTTATTCCCCCATAGTTCCCAACTGATAGATCGAGACATAACAATTTGTTATCAAAATCCCATGGTGGACCACACATAAATTTACATGTATAGATTACATTCTATTGTTATAGATAATAGATAGATGTTAATAGATATTAACATTTTTGAATGTACAAACTGAAAATAAACAAAATACACATAGCAAAGCTAGTGAAAGTGCTATTATTATGTCTACTATAGACGAGCTTCCAATATTAATTACACTTTTATACCTTTTACATACTAAAAATCAAATACAATGTACGAAAATAGATAGGAAGTGCTAATGTGTATTGAAACTTTCTAATGTCGATTGTCTGTAAGGGGACTCCAGACCAGAGAACATTTTGAAGTGTATAAAGAGACTTTTATTTCCTGTGAGGCTGCGTGCGCATACTCACAGGAAAATGACTTGATTAATGATATTCTATGTTGCAATATACCGTAATTATCGAGCAAAGAACACTGGTGTTTATAAACATTACGTCACTAAGAAACTCATCTGTCAAAATGACTAAAGAAAGAAGTCAGCAGATATAATACAGTATGTTTCAGAATGTTGGAAATGGAAATTTCACTGTATGCACAATAAAAAGTTCCTTACTTTGTTTGCAACCAACAACATATTCATTTTTTTGATTCAGTTCCATAACTAAAACAGAGAAGAAGCACCAATAAAATCAAGATATTAATCCATTCCAAAAAAAGTGAAGTGCCATAGAGGTGTCAATACCTTCTTCAAACTTTATAAAGCAAACTCTTTTTTTCAGCATAAACTCTTCGTAAATATGTATCTTTTCTATCAACAGCAACACATTAACAGCATAACCTTATCAACAGAACACACATAAATGACACATAAGATAAAAGTTCCAGCTAAATAAATGTGGATGATAAATATCTTCACACCTTCATTTCTGCATTAATTTGCATAAATAAGTATAATCCAATTTTGAAACATTTCATTGGTTTTGCTGACAATGTCCTCATAACAATAACATTGTTATTATGACTTGATGATTAATTATGACATGATAATGTTCTTTCGTCAACAGTTCTGTTAATGTTTTGACTTGATTTGGTAAGGTTCTGTGTACATGTTGCATGAAATTCATATCTTATCATTTCCTCGAGGCCTATATTTTAATCTTTTAATACATCACTTAAATTTTTAATTATATATACACATTTTTAGTAGATATTAAATTGTTAAAAAATATTATTATTATTTCATATATACTAGTTTATTTTTAGCATTTAACTACCAAGTCCCTTGGTGCTTTTGTTGTGGTAGTCCAGCTTGTCTCTGCAGAATATATAATCTTTAATCTTTTCTCGGAAATCTAAGTTCCTCTATCGTTTACACATCCTTCACGATAACTTTTGATTTAATACTTTTATATAATTTGTTTGATTATTTTTAGTTAATTTTTATATTCACACTTGTTCATAGTTTTTAACTTTATTTCAAAGTGATAAGACTGGGTCCTAGGACCTTTGGTCACTGAACATACAGATAGATAGTTAGATAGATAGATACACCAGTTCTCGGTTGAACAAATCATCTTCCCTTTTGATAGTCCAACAAAATTTGTTATACAGCTAAATTCCAGTAAATTTGAGAAAATACATCTTATTTTATCTTATCTTTCACCCATCAAAGTGTAGTCTCGTCACTATAAATAACATGCTTAATCTATTTGTTTGTGTCGCATTTATATAGATGAAAAAGGGATCAAGAGTTATCCATAAAATGAGTTCTTACAACATTTGTCTTGTTGATGAACTTTGATGTCTGGTAATTCGAGATAAAAGTGTCAGACTGATAAGTGTCAGGCTTCCTTATTCAAATAACTTTGGTTTTTGTCAACTCTATTGTACCATATGTTATGCAAATGCATAACAAAAAAAAAAATACTGTCACAATGAGACCATTGATAGATCATATAGCACAAATAACTGAAAACTGAAATTTCAATCCTCAAGAAATCAACTTCATGCTAACTCATAGCGGAAACCAAGTTTTTAAATTATTCTATTACATTATTTTCTACTACAGTTAACATAATCTTGGAAACAAAACTTTTCGGTTACAAGATCAAGTTAACTCATGATGGTTTAGAAAAACATCAAAGGATTCCGACTACTTGCAGCATGTTAATGAAGTGGGCATACAAAGAGAAAGTACTAAGTGAAGAAGAACTGTTTGAGGCTTTTCCGGACTTCGAATTTTCTGAAGGAAATAATCAGTAGTGATTCTTTTCGCGCACTTCTGTTATGAATTAAAAGGCGCCTTAAACCTCGGGTATTTTTAAATTCATAATGGCGTTTGTGCTGTGGTATCCGTTATAGAGAAGTTCTTGCGTTCGCGTTCTCCAGTGTGTTTTTTTTGCTTGTGGTTTTTTTCTCAAGGTTTCTGCCACAATTTGTGAATATTTGTTCTTTTCCTTCTGATTTTTTCTCTATTTGAGTTTGTCTGTTTATTTGTTTTTTTAATGTCTGTGTCTGACAACGAAAAATATTACTGTCCAATATGTAATAAGCTTGTTCCTGAAAACTGCAACTCCATCTTTTGTGATCACTGCAACTGCTGGATTCACAAAAAATGTAGTAAAATTTCCAACAAAGATTTCGAATCTCTTGTTAAGTCTGACAATAAAGCCCCTTGGTATTGCAAAGATTGTAATGCAAAAATTTTCCCTTTTCATAACACTAATTTCGACTCCCCCCAAGACTGCCCTACTTCTTCTAGTATTGATTTACGCGAATTCAAAACTCTTTTTACTGCACTTAACACTCTAAGCCATGAATCTACCCAATATTCTTATGAAGACTTTACAATCAATAACTTAAACTGCAAGTATTATGACTGTGACGAGTTTAAATTGATTAAGAATAAATCTAAGTCTTTTTCTACCTTCCACTTAAATATTGCTTCACTAAATTCCCATTTCGAAGAGCTCCATACACTTTTACTTAGCCTTAACCATCATTTTGGTATTATTGCTATAACTGAAACTAGATTCAAATCTGCTTCTCCTCCTATAAATTTTTCACTTCCTAACTATTCTCATATACACACTCCAACTGATTCTTCAGCTGGAGGTGCTCTACTATACATCTCAAGCAATCTCTCATATAAACCTCGCAATGATCTAGCAAAGATATTATATAAATCTAAACAGCTTGAATCAGTGTTTGTTGAAATAACCCAAGGAAAAAAAGGCAACATACTGGTTGCCTCAATTTACAAACATCCTCTGATGCCTATTCAGGAATTTAATTCTGACTACTTAACTCCTCTTCTGGAGAAAGCGTGCAAGGAAAATAAAACCTTAATTTTGTTGGGTGACTTTAATATTGATTTATTGAACTCTGAAAACTCTCAGTGCTCTAGTTTTTTAGACATTCTTGGTTCCTATTCTCTTTCCCCCAGTATTCTCTTTCCTACCCGAATAACAAATTCATCAAAATCTCTCATTGACAATATTTTTGTCTCTTCATCTAAATTCAAGCTTATTACAGGTAATTTAGTTTGTAGCATCTCTGATCATCTTCCCCAATTTATATTTCTTCTCAACTCTGAAAAGTCAAACCCCACAAATACTCCTACCTACAAGCGTGATTGGTCAAAATTTGATCGAGCAAATTTTATGCTAGACTATTTTGATATTGACTGGGATTGTAAACTTGAACTATCTGCTGGTAATGTCAATACCTCTTTTGAAACATTTTTTACCACTATTACAAATTTAGTAGATCAACATGTGCCTCTCATCAAACTGACCAAGAAACAAATTAAATTTTTATCAAAACCCTGGATAACTTCAGGAATTAAGAAGTCTATGTCAACCAGAGATAGACTTCTCAAACAATTTGTTAAAACTAATGATGCATCTTTAAAATCTTCTCTTCACTTACAATACAAGCGTTACAGAAACCAAATTGTGTCATTGTGTAGAATAAGTAAGAAAAGTTATTACTCTGAGTACTTTAATTCCAATATCAATAACATTAAAAATATCTGGAAAGGAGTGAAAGAAATAATATCTGTTAGCTCCTCCTCAAATCTCAATTCTTATTCGATATCTGTTAATGGTGACATCACCTCTGACCCTTCTACTGTAGCCAATGCATTCAATGATTACTTCTCCTCTGTTGCTGATACTATAAGGGCTTCAATCCCCTATACCTCAAAACATTTTTCTCGATACTTAAAAAGCCCAAACCGTTTCATGGAATCATTCAATATATCTCCTGTAACCGCTGACGAGGTTGCAAAGCTTATTAATTCCTTATCTGATAATAAAGCAAACGGTCCTTATAGTATTGAAAACAACATTCTTAAACTTCTCAAATTTGAAATCTCACATCCACTACATAAAATCTTTAATCTTTCCTTCTCTACTGGTGTCTTTCCTACTCTTTTAAAAACCTCTGCTGTTACTCCTGTTTTCAAAAAGGGATCTCCCCTGGAAGTCTCCAATTACCGACCAATATCTCTTCTATCTAACATTGACAAAATTCTTGAAAAATTAATGTACTCACGTCTCATAATGTTTCTTGAAAAACACAACACCTTGTATGAGAGACAATTTGGCTTCCGCAAAAACTATTCTACTTCACATGCTTTAATAAGCATCACTGAACGCATCCGCTCAGCTCTAGACCAGGGTCAGTTTGCTGTTGGGGTATTTGTTGATCTACAGAAAGCATTCGACACTGTGGACCATGAAATTCTATGTCAAAAACTATCGTATTATGGTGTTAGAGGAACTGCCAATAGATGGTTCAGGACCTATCTCTCTCATAGAACACAGTTTGTGAAAATTTCAAACTTGAATTCAACACTTAAATTAATTAAATATGGGGTTCCACAAGGTTCCGTCTTGGGACCACTTTTGTTTCTTCTCTATATCAATGATCTTCACCAAGCCCTTGCATTCTCAGAAGTTTACCATTTTGCTGACGATACTAATCTTCTTCACTTTAGTCACTCACTTAAATCTATCAACAAGAAGGTCAACATAGACCTAAAGCTTCTCATTCATTGGCTCAACGCCAATAAAATATCTTTAAACACAAGCAAAACTGAGTTTGTTCTTTTCAAATCCAAATGTAAACCATCTAATTTTAACCTAAGAATTAAGATTAATGGGAAAAGACTTCAGCCAAGTGAACATATTAAATATCTTGGAGTACACTTGGATCAAAACTTAAACTGGAAAAAGCATACTGATGCTCTTTCCATGAAACTTCGTAGGGCTAATGGTGCCCTCTGTAAAATCCGCCACTTTGTTCCTCATTTTGTTCTTCTTTCTATTTATCATGCTATCTTCTCATCTCACTTACGCTATGGTTGCCAGGTCTGGGCTCAACAAGAATCTTTTATCACTAAACGTATCCTCCTACTTCAAAAATCTGCTGCTCGTATTATCACATTCTCTCCTCATCTCACCCCTTCCAAACCTCTCTTTGCTAAACTTGGTTTTCTTACTATCTTTGATCTTGTCAAAACCTGTAATGTATTATTCATACATTCAGCCCTCAATCATCAGTTACCTCGTCACATTCAGAGTACTATCAAATTTTCTAAGCTATCACATGAATTTAATACTAGAGGAAAGTCAATGGGCACTCTATCTAAACCCTTAGTCAATACTACATCCTTTGGAATACACTCTATTACCTACCAATCCATAACTTGTTGGAATTTTTTCCAATCTACTTTTAGTCACCTAGAACTAAGTTCCATACCTCTAAGCCAACTAAAAAACCTTGTCAGTGGTTTCTTCTTATCACAATACACAGACAGTATCTAATAATTGAGCAATTTTTTGTTGTTGTTTTTGTTTTTTTTTTGTTTTTTTTGTTTGTTTTTTGTTGTTGTTTGTTTTTTATGTTGTTTTTTTGTTGTTCTTTGTTTATTTATTCGTCTTTTTCTTGCATTTTAGTGTATGGCTCTTTTGCTATTTGTATTATTTATTTTGGTGGCCACCCCCTCTGTTTAGATAAGTCTATTGGGATGGTCTCCAGTCAAATTGTATTTATTTTAGCATCTTAGTATTCTTTTTGTTGACAAATAAATATTATTCATTCATTCATTCAAGACGTTGTACAGAAATCATGGAAAGAAGTTGCAGAAGTCCTTGACCTTGTTGAAGATGTGTGTACTTGGTGTTTTCATTTACTGCAGTTCTTTCTATTTCATTATCAGAGCTACTGTTGTCATTGAAAATGTGGCGTTATAACGAACAGATTAGAATAGCTCACGTGTTCGAAGTGGAAACTATGCATACTTAATCAGGCTCATGAAAATAAAAAAATAGTATAACTCATGGTTTAGAAAAATAAACCAGCTCAAGTTAACTCAAGTTAATTCATAGTGGAAACCAAGCTTATGAGTTTTGAAATTCGGTATGGGGTGAAACTGATGTGTCAATATTTGTGAATACCACAGGAATGATTGATATTTCGATTGTTTCATCCGAAACTAAAAGCTTGACGTAAATGAAAGCCATTTCTATCTTGTACAAACCGGTTTGAAATTTGACTTCGACCTTGTACATGCATACATCATCTGACATTACGTCATGTAAAATGTGTTTGGGTTAACGAGGGTAAGGTTCGGGGGTTGGTCTCATTTGTTCAAATACTTTTATACCTTAAAACAAACAACGGCATTTAATTATTTCATATGATAAAACAAATATTTATTGCTTACGTCTGTTCGCTGAGAAACGAAAATCGATAATGACAAGGCTTTTAATTTTTTTTCCTAAAGTTTTATAATTCAACCCCGTCTGACACACACTGTACTTTGAGCATGAATGTTAATCGATAAAGCCCATGACAAACTGTCTAAAATTGTTTTTCTAGATAAACAATTATCGTCCGTGTAAGTCTACTTCACCATCCATCCATCACCAGCCTAATCTGTCAAAGAAGTGTACCCATATTGCATGTGGTCGGTGTAGTTTATGTAAAGTCTGAGAACTAAAGTAATCTGGAGAAATACATTTTTGAAATTGACTAGGCCTTATAAGAAAATCATATTTTCTTGGCATTATTTATAGCTTATACTTATGTACATTGACAAATCTTTGAAATTTTGATGACAGCATCGATTCCTATGTTAAGCTGTTTCAAAAACCATTCTGTTCAAGGTATTTTGAAGTATAGATGTGAAGTGATACGACGCTGAATGTTATCCAGTTTATCATTTAAGAGCCATTTTCTGAGAAGTACAAGCAAAGTCTGGAAGTGATATCCTCAGATTGTGTTTGTTTTCAGATATTTTGTACACGGCAATGTAAACAGGCACCTGTCAAATTTATTTTTAAAAATTCCTATCAGTTTCCTAGAAATAGGGTCCGTGATATTGGTATTTTTAGGGCTAAATTTGTAACATTGAATGAAACTGCTATTTTTAAGGTAGGATTTGCTGTTTTTTATGATATGGTGTAGGCTATGGAGCACCGGTAGGCTTTTTAATACCAACTTTTTTTTATAATACTAACTTTCATAAAATAATACCAAGTTTTAAAAAATACAAAATTTATAAAATTTAAAAAAAATTTGGTAGCAACTTTTGGTAATATATCAATTTGGTAATATATCAGTGGATTTTCGTTAAAACAACATCATCAGTGTTATGTTACAAGTTATAACTTGTGCTTAACAACTTTTGGTGAAAACAAAACAAATTCTGCAAATCGTTGCAGCTGCCTCGCTTACCCAACACATGTTTAAACGCTGTGTAGATGAGGCCTTATAATTTACTTTTATACCGCATGGTATTGCTGACGAGAAGTGTGTTTGAGTTTGGACTCCTGCCTGCTTTAGAAAAAATATTAGCTAGCTAAACATTGATAATCACTTTGATGACGATATAATCTTGTGTTTGGATGTGAATGAAAATATATAACACATAATATTAGCAAAAAACATTGTGGTGAAAAAGTCCACTACCTACACCACCTAATGTTTTTTTTTTTTTGTTATTTGTAAAAATAAGTAGAACAATATGGGTCTGAGACATTTCATTTGTTTTGTAAGTGTTGTTTTTTAGTTGTTGTAAGTTTGAATTTATGTATTTGGTTTGCGTGATTTAGGCACAGTAAAATCAGCCTGAACCCTGAAGCATAATATTGCATATACAGCATATACAGTGCCTGTATTGAGTACAAATGTGTTCTTTCTCTTTATTTCCTGGCTCTTTGCAATTAATGCTATCAGGAAAAAAGATTGAGTTGTTAATTTTTAGCATTAATTGATCGTGTAGAAATGTTGCGCCTAAAGGCTCGTGAAATAAGCAGACCAAAAATATTAGATATCTGATAGAACTCAAAACATCTCTGCGCACATCATTTTGCTCTGCCCACCATACGATAACTACGTGTAAAGTAAACTTGCATTGCTCGCATATAAGGTTACGGCGAGGTTTTTTAAAAACAGTTTCGGGTTCTGAAATCCGTTTTCGTTGGAAAAAACCACATCGCACCTTCTTTGGTCCGTAAGGCCCTATCTAAACGAAAGCAATATAACCCTCCTGACTTAGCGAGGCATGTCACAATACTTGATATTATTTCTGAAACACTTGATATCAAAAAAGTTGGTATTGCATAAAAAAGTTGGTATTAAAAAGCCTTTTAGCGCGCCATAGTACTTGTCTTTTGATCAGTGCCTTTATTCTTTTATTCCTTTTGTTGTCTAGAATCAATGCTCCAAAACCACAAAAATATATGGATTTGCTGAAATTTAAGCCTGAATATCTCTAATGGCCATCACTTGCAAATAGTTTTCAATGGTTTATTTGAAAGTCATTTGAGCCTACTTTCATTTCATAAAAAAAAGATCTGTGTGGCAGTAAGGGCCTGGGGCTGTGCAGCTGTGCTTTAAAAAATATCCCAAAATATTCCATAATGGCAGCGTCTGATAGAATACGTACAGTATTTTTCATTCTTCTAACATTCTACGTTACATTATAGGGAAAAACCATGTGCTCTGGTCATGAAAAGGCTTCAGAAACCTCAAGAGTAGCCTTGGAAAGCCAAATTTAATAATGGATTTTTACCTAGTAACGAACGAAAATCTCGGAAAGTGAAAGAGATTCGAGTATTCTTGCAACCCCTAGATTTAGAGACGCTTGCTCGAAACAGTTGGCCGACGTTGGCTGGAGGAATTGGAAAACGTCCAACCTCGTACCCAGGGTTTCTTGCCTTTTCGATATACGGACATCTTACAAGAATGCAGAGACCAACGCAAGGTCTCGGTATCTCAACTTGCGTTTGCAACGAGATTCATTGCTCCGTATTTATTTGTTCGGGTTAAGTGCTCTAGACCAATGACCTATCAATACTTAACGTAAATATAGACCCGACTGGCTATCGACAAATTGTGGAAACGGAAAATGCTGAAAGACTCAGCCAATCGGAAAGAGAAATCGTTTCACGTGACTAAAAGGCATTGCAAAATATGACAAAGGATTTTGGACACTTACTAAAAGATCCTGAATACTTGTTTCATCCTAGCCGTAACAAGGACACGCTGAGAATGCGCTCGGAATTCCAGGCATATAAACGTAACACAGAAAAATATTTGAAACGTATTTCGGTTACATGAAACACATATACTTTGGTTGAAAGTCGCTTTATATTGAAGATTTTTAGCGATAATTGACCTTTGATGCACCATCGATGCCTTCCTTATCAAAACAAAATGGCTACCGTATTTATAAATCATGTTTTTCTTCACGTTCGTTATAATTTACAATGTAGTTTTCGAATGTAGTTTTCGAATGTAGTTTTCGAACGTTTCATTAGGTTCTATTATTCCAATCTTTGTCTCGCTCAATCAGGTTCGTTTCTATTTGAATCTGAAAGAAAGCGATTGTGTTTGAAAGAGAATTCAAATAAATAAATTAATAAATAAATTTAAATAAAATGGATTCTGATCACGATCTTACTGTTTATATCATTGTCATAGCAACCTCCACCTGAGAGGAAAATTCATCATTCATCTTCATCAGAATAACGCCATTGTTTTTTGATCCGCTCAAACGGCTACAAGGGAGCTGCAGAATCTGTACGCAATATTAGACCAAGGATGTCTTCTTCATCAAAAATAGAAATCAGACTATCGAAATCCTGCAGCAACTGTGTGTAAGTCAGCTCATCGGCCATGATCTCCAAGTATTTCCACTCACACCTCGTCCTTTGAAGGTTTTATCTTTTTTGTCCTTTAAACATATTCTCAACCTCGTACCCAGGGTTTCTTTCGATATACGGACGGCGACTCCGTATATCGAAAAGGCAAGAAACCCTGGGTACGAGGTTGACATATTCTAACTTCTTCTTCTTGAAGGGATAAACTTTTTTTTTTCTGCCATATTGTGCAAAATTTTAATCAACTTCCTTGTAGTAATGAGTAAATAGATCTGATTTTGATGGTGAACATAGTCATTTCTAATATGAATAATAAAATAAAATGTTCTCGCTTTTACAGTGACCCACGCTGATGGCAACTTCGGCCCGAGATCATCTAATGTTTCAGAATGTTCTTCCTTGTAACACATCTTAGCCTTGTAACACATTTCTGAATATAACAAAATATTCTGATGATAAGTACAATTAGTCCTTAGTCCTTTTTGCAAATGTTCAGTCCTTTTTTTGACTGGTTTGCTTTTTGAGGTGATGGTTAGGTTAAGTAGTAAGTATAGCATTTCGTTCCCTCATGGACGTATAAATGTCCATGGTTCCTTGTAACAACTTGTAACGTCTTGCCCACCACAAGCGCTGCATACTTGATCTGGATAAATATTTGTTTCGATGAAGAACCCAAAATGATAATTTACCCTTATTAGCCTCTTTTCGGAACAATATCATAACCACCTTCTTTTTCAGACTCCCTCCTCCACACATGGTGTTCGCAGCCCCAGTTCAAAAACGGCTTTCCCCAATCACATCGTTAAAAAGAGGGTTTGCACCAACCTCGTCCCCAGGTTTTGGGTTTGCACGCCGAAATACTTTCTTTCTTATTGGCTGTTATGTTTCAACTTCTTCCCTTGTGATGTGTTAGAGAGGAAAAATTGAATCGAGACTATAATATGATAAACAACGCATGCGTAGAAGGAAAAACGCAATACTAATGATTATCCAAAATAAAAAACGTGATAATCTAATAATGTGAATGTTGGAATCGTGTAGCTTTTTGATATACAGATATTCTTCGCCACACCGTATTCAAAAAAGTCAAGAAGCCCTGGTTACGAGGTTGCAAAAATCTTTGATGAGAGTATTACAAGTATACAAATTGATCAAAAACAAACAAAGTGTTTCCTTTGTGTATTTCTTTTTGGCACAAGCCATGGCTTACACTAGCCGTTTTCAAGTTTCTATAGATTGGCCTTAAAATGCCTTTTCAATCTTTTCAACCTTACTACCTTATTACATGAAATGTGTAAAGCAAGTAATTAACGCCAATTTGAAAATTTCGCGTTAATAAATGTACCGTATGTAATGTAATTAACGTACTAATGCGCTGGATCTTGACGACAATTCGCGTTAATTTCTGATCCCGTTAATTTTTTGACAGTGAATTACTTGCTTTACATATTTCATGTAATAAGGTAGTAAGCTTGAAAAGATTTGCTAATGTGTACAGGGACTTGCTAATGTGTATGGGGACTTGCTAATGTGTATGGGGACTTGCTAATGTGTATAGGGACTTGCTAATGTGTATAGGGACTTGCTAATGTGTACAGGGACTTGCGCATACAAAACGATCCTCTACTTTACAACAGTGCATTGTGACGTTGAATTCTTTAAATTCCTGCAGGATATCTAAAGTGTTGCAAGTGATTCCTCTTAATACACAATATTTACACATATATTAAAATTAAAAGAGAAAGACTTATACCTGTTTTGTTTATTTACATGTCTGAAAGATTTAACCTGGAAAACTGATTTGATTTTAGATATAACTCAAGCTTTTTCTATTTTTCTTTTATCTGCAATTTTATTCCGCCATAATCTGAATTAGTAAGTAAACAGAATGCATCGAAATCTTAGTGTCAGTATGTTGAGCAAGATCTTTGTGGATGTACACATGATCAATCAATGACCCAGAGATATGAGTAGCAGTAACGTTTGGTAATACATACTTCTCATTTAAATAATTATGCAACATGGTGTTATTTGGTTGCAAAGTATTAATATTGAAGTCTCCCAGAATTATATGAACCAAGTCATTTCGGATAAGATATAAAAACTTAGGCTTTGGTTGTTTTTTCGATATAAAAAGATGATGTAAAAGGAGCAAAACAACCATGGGTTTGCAAGTAGTTTCTCAATCATCGTCACAGATTACAAGCTAAGGGTTTTTTATTTTATCCTGGTGCAATAGTTACGTTTGCATCATCTCTAACTTCGTATGCAAGCTCAGGTACGTACGCAGTTTCAGAGGCAGCCAGTCGAAATTCATGTAAAGGATTCGTGTCTTCTTCCTCGTCTCCTTCTTTGACATGCGGAATTTGACTTTACAAAGTGGACCTCATCTTCAACAAGGCACATTTTCTATATTTATTTCAATGTTAGAATATAATACATTGCCGTTGTAAATACATCAAAATTCCTCTGACAACATCGAGCATTACTGCTTCAAAGAAAACATTTAATTGAAATGATGTCAACCATACAGATTATAATAGATGAATCTCGTAACATAATCTTGATCTGCCGGTCCGCATTATGTATATTTCATCTCGCCGTCTCTGGTCTGTAAAATTGTGTACTTAAAATAAACAATTCAGATTAATGGTGAACACCATCGTGTTATATATCGCGTTCTTTCCAATTGCTATCTAATCTAACAAGGCGTTGCCTGTTCAAAATACCATTTACTACGCTCGATGAAAAACCTAACCTGGACAAAAGCAAACCGAAAGAATTCTGTCAGTTAGAGTAACGCACCATGCAGTGCCATGTTTGAGGTTTGGGAAATAAGTGTGTGTGCGTGGAGCGGATTAACACGACACTGAATGAGAATAAATGTATTCAATGATATGATCACTTTGGCGCAGCATTCGTTTATAAAAAGTATTATATTCCAAGTAACCATGACTACAACTTACGAAAAATAACATCTTTAAAAATAAGAAAAAGTTATCCACTAAGACACTGCTTTGCAGTTTGAGTTGAAATTCGATTTTAAGGGGATCAAAAAAAAAAAAAGGGCTGGAGCGACTAGAATTTTAGAATAGAATTTTTGAGAATCTCGATACTAATAAAAAAAAAATGTTACAAAACTTGAACATCATCCGCGCTTTCGAAAAGATTTGATTTTTTGAAACCATTGTTGAAGGATGAACGTATTACGTCAATACCAGACACGACATCGTCGTGTGAGTCGAGTCTTTAGCAAACTACCTGACGTCATCAGTTTATTGTCTACGTCATGAAAGAACAAGTGAACATAGACTAAATCTTTTCCTCTCCTGTTTGTATTATTTCGCCATTTTTAATTTCCCTCCGCGAATTCAAGAGATGGAACCTGTCAAAGATTTTCGTTTTTCACGTTTCGACATTGTCGTCGACTTTGCCGATCCATCAATGAACGTTGACGACTTTTCTCGCGTCGACATCTGTGACGGCGATTTATCACGTTTTCGAAGAAACGAGGGAGACGTGGCTCGATGAGACGCTGAGCTGGGCGACTTTTTTAATTTCGGTCCCCAATTCCCAAACATATGATGGGGTTTTTTGACGGTAGACGATCGAACAGGCATTGTACTTGCTTGCTGTTGATACAAATGGCTGTCATCCTTAGAATTCTAGAACAAAACAAGAGCATGTCTACCACAGCCGTCTTACCACAGCGAAAATCTGTATCTTAAAATCACCGTGCATGATCTTTTAAAGGAATAACAAAATTCATCAACGATGGAGTGCAAATATTTAGGAAGAACTAAATTCATCAAAGGTGTAGTGCAAATAACAACAGATTAACAATTAGCTGTCATTAGTTGCAAGCAGTTCATGCTGATTAGATGGTTAGCAGGGTTTGAAGTTAATAAGGATTAAATAATTTAAATAGAAATGGCGCGCCATTCGTCAAAAAACAGTGTGGTTAAAGAGAATGGATAAACAGTTAGTCTGGATAAATGAGTTTAGTTGATGGTTAGCTGTTGTCTCGCTTACTATGTTTGCTCGACATGACAGGCATGCTACGTCGGTGTTCTTTGGGAGCAGTAGGCGAGGCAGTGCGACGTTGCTCCCTGGATAAGGTTGAATACTTGCGGCGAACGCTAGGTGAATGAATTGCTTCACGTATTGTGTGGAGGAAGCCTCCTGATTGTTTTGTTTTTGTTGGAGAAAGCTGAAATGCATGCAAAGTAAAAATAAAAAAACCCCGACTACACCGACACTTTAACTAATTAACAGTGACGGCGACGTGATGTTACTTCACGCGGCATCCTTCAGTTGAATAACGTCATTCATGCAAACAACACGGCAAACCATCACAGCAACATATAGCGCATGCGTACGAAACTTACCGCAGAAAGTTTGGAATCCAGTGAGCAGTTACTGTTAGTACGAACTATTTTCTCATATTCAGATTCATCATCTAAAAGGAAGGAAAACAAACTTTCATTAACCATGGCCACACTCAACCAAATATGCTAGCCATACAACAATATTCAAGTTTTTTAATCGGTGAGACCAACAGTCAATTAATGATTTTAAACATTTAACCGACCGGTTTAGTAGGTAACAAACCGTTTAAACATGGTTACATACTGTTTAAATCGACGTCGGATTCGTTTATATCTCCCATTGACGCCGAGTTTATTATTTTCCCGCCATCCCGATCACCACGTGTCATCCGGTTTCGGGAAACGTCGGCGTCATCCACTCGTAAGTCCATCAGACTCGTCGTTTCCGCTTTATCCATCGCTCCGATTTGCGTATCGTCGGAGATTAATAGCGACTTTGTTCGTCCGTCGTCCTTTCGACGGTTATGCCACGACAGCTGCTTTGCTTTTGTCAATGCTAAAAACAGATTTGAATCATACCATCAATTACCTTAAGGCATGGTTACACAATGTGCTTTTCCGTAAGCATTTTACTCTTCACTTTTGTTCGTGTTCTGTGTGAAGTCACAATGCAAAACTTGTTTGTTGAAAGAAAAAACACATCGTGTAAACCTGCCCTTAATAACTTTCCTATGTTGAAGATTAAAATGATGAAAAAGATTTTAAAAAACCAACTTGAAGAAAGTAGAGATGTAAATCACTAAGAAGGAGAGCACACATATCTAACAGTCATCAGGTTGTCGAAAAGAATTCATATAAGAGTTCATATAGCACTCCCGTCTGAACGTTCAAAGTGTAAGTTATCGATGGCTGTTACACAAATGACTTACCAATTCGAATGTTTTCTAGTCCGTTTGTCTATGAAGAAAAAAGAAAAGTTAAAAAACAAACAAGAAAAGTAACGGACAACTAAGAGAGAATGACGTCATTATTACTTCTCTGATATATTCATCCAACTCGTCAACAAACCCTTTTTTTGTCTTCTCATCTTTCAAATTCAGTTTAACGATGGCTTTGTTATCCAGTTTCCCAATCAATAAAACTCCAAAATTATAATCTGAAACACAAAGAAAATATTGCTAACAGCTAACTATAAGACATCAAGGGTGACGTGGAAACATTCCTATCATCGTTTCCAAGGCAACACAATTCGATGGATTTCTACTTACTCTCGTTTTTAAACTCAGCCACCCTCTTATTGAGAAGTGAAAACGAGGCTTTACAACTAAATGTGTGACCACTACTTCCATGGGCACCAGATTTCCCACGTGGTTTGGCCAACTAAAACATAATAAATCATTTTCAAACATTTCAAATCTTTACTCTTTTTTCTATATTTCTTTAGATTCATTATTTTTTCCTCGCATTTTAAAATGTTCAATTTTCAAAGCATGCTGAAACATTTCAGCCACCAAGAGATTGAGAAGCAGAATACAGGACTCGCATCAATGCCACAAAAACTCGTAATCTTTTCGAAAAAAGCAGTGAAAAAATTACGAGGTATTTCGAAAAAACTCGTAATATTTTCGAAATACCACGAAAACTTTTCGAAAAAACTCGTATTCTTTTTCGAAATACCTCGTAATTTTTTCACTGCCAAACGAAAATTCTCAGTTTTGATAATTCGACAATTACATTTGGCCCACCTTAAAACGCGAAATAAAAAAGGGTGCGCTATCGATTTCCGCTGCCACGCCAAAATTAATGGGGCGTAAAAAGTCAAGGTGGTGAGAGTGGAGGAAGGAAACATACCAATAACAAATCGTTGAAGAGAAAAGCTAGACGGTTATGTGGTTTTTCCTTTTTCGTTGGATCGTAAACTTCTTCAACTGTGAACAACTTGACGAACTGGCGATGTGTAGCGGCTAAATTCTACAAGAAAAGTTGCATTTCATATGACGCGCTAGCAACTAAAAGCATCTCAGATGGATGAACGGATGAATGACTTGAATCTGAAACGCTAATTCATTAAGACTGAAAGACAAAGCGGTGTCACTCGCCGCCCATGTTCAGATTTTGGTGGGGTCACCCTCAAAGAGTTCACAAAAAATAAAATTAAGGAATTGGCAACGGAAAGTGGAACCATGTAGTAGGACTCGAAAAACTGATCAGAGAAATGTATGGGATCGTATATATTCTATATTCTAAGGGGTCATTATATTCTACTACAGATACCGTCGATTATGATGACGTCACAGACCCGTCCCCAAAAACATTAGGCTCAAATTTTTCTGTATCGCGAAACCTAAAAAACGTTTATTTCCTCAAAAACGTCACGTTCGATTGGGAATACATGCATTGGATTTACACTGACGTCGCACACAAGAACAGAAATAATTTCTCTCACAGCACACAACTACCATTTTGTGTGACAGACAGATAGACAAACAGCAGATACACAGACAGAGAATCGGGCAGTAATATATAGACTTAAAGAGAAAGCGGACAATATCAACAGAAAAATTGCACAACTGTTTTTATCATGATGTTCAAAGATAAATAGTATGAATTTCAAGAAATCAGGAACAATCGAAGTTGAAAAAAGGAGATTTTAAAAACAAGTTAAACAACGAATAAATCACAACGAAGGAGTGCATTTCCATAGAAACATACACACTATTTAATGAAAATGCACTCCGTCGCAGTGCCTTTTGCTTACGGGGACTTTGCCAATGAAACTGTTTTCAATCTGATATAACTGAGTCATGTGATCAGCACCTGTTGCAAATTCATTCTATAAACAAACACAAGGTTATTTATTTATTTATTTCCACAGACAACTTGTCAACTCCGCATCACCTACTTCTCCATCTTCATACCTGCTTACAACAAGTTCGTGCTTGTTATATCACCATGACAACTAAGACTGTCATTGGTTTGCGCCAATTAGAATATAAATAAAGAATGTTTCAAACCTTCTGAATACGGCTGTACATTCCACGTAACATGTCTTGATCTAGATCATTGCCATTATCAGTACCTCGTAAATTCTTCAGGAACTCCTCCACGGTCATTCGTCTCTTCACATTTTGATTGTGAAGATCAGTATTCAACATGGCTAATGCAAAAGCCAACAACAAAATGGTGTCCGGGTTATCCGATATTTGTCCCGGGTTACATTCCACGTAGCGTTCAGAAAAAACCTAATAAAACAAATAAAAGTCTCACTTTCCTCAATGCTTTCATTAAAACTTTTTCCTGTTGTGTCCGGGAAAGTGTATCCAGGAAACATAAACAAAAAAAAAAAAAAAAATTCTGTGACAAAAATAGTCATCAGGTCACAAAACTAGCATTTGTATAAAATCTTACTTGAAGAAACTTTTCCACAGTTTGTGCTTCGCCCTAAACAGTGATTATACACTTTTAAATTGAAGTTGCCATTTTCAAAACTTTTCAAAATCGACTGTTCAAAATGAACTTTTCAAAATCGACTGTTCAAAATGAACTTACAGTCAGCTTGAAATAAGACTGAAACTGACGTAATGCCTCATCAACTTCCTTCCCGACAAAATCAAATGATTTCGCAAATTCTCTAAAACCAGCAAACATGAAAGCAAAACATTAACAAATTTGGTTCATAACTTTTCGCCAGCTAACAACCTTTGAGAATTTCTAACCAGCTTGAGAAAGATTAAGCCCGAAAGTCAGAAGTACTTTAAAGGACTTCACAAAATTGTCACACTATTGACACATAAGGAAATGTTTCAAAAGATGAAGCAAAATAAGATAGACCTACAACAAAACTCTGTTGTTGAAATCGTTTCTCAAATTCCCAAAATACTCTGATATCTTTTGCTTGGATATAGATGTATGTGTTCGTAAAAACTCTGCTATTTTAGGTACATCAGCTTCTAATAGTTCATTGTCAATCAAATATTGGATTCCAACTTCAGGTTTCCTGAAAACAATGAATGTTTGTTATATCTATTTTCTACTTCTTACTACATAGTAAAGAGACTTTGAAAACGAGCAATATTACATTATTGTTTGTATTCCCCTGAATCTCCCCTGAATAGTGGCAATAGCAGCCCAGTAGTAGGCCGATGTAAAGACATAACATGACAAAACGTGACTATTTTTTTTTCTTATTATTGTAGACAGCCTCAATACTGTTAAAATGTCTATTTATTTAAATTGAATTTCTATTTCATAGGGATTTTTCTAATCTTAAAAGAAAACAGATGGAGAAATATGTAAAGAATAGCGTCTGCAACTGAGAAGACTAAAGCCAAGATCTAATCAAATACATTATCAACAAATCTAGTCAGAAAAAAAAATACAGGTACAAATTTTCATACCAGTTGAACAAATTAACACCAATTCTGAATTGCCTTTTTTGTGCTTCTCGGTCTGCTGCTTCATAACGACGCTCACTGCTAAAACATAAGCCGTCTGTCGTATCGTGACTATGGATCCGATCAACACACATGCTAGAACCGTCCCCCAAGTCGACATGTTTTTCTTCCACAGTCAATACGTTTGAATCTAAAACAAATTTTTTGAAA
Organism: Turritopsis dohrnii; assembly: GCA_027922465.2. Lineage (NCBI taxonomy): Eukaryota > Metazoa > Cnidaria > Hydrozoa > Anthoathecata > Oceaniidae > Turritopsis > Turritopsis dohrnii. The sequence continues at coordinate 34,553 of BQMF02000551.1, read as the reverse complement.
AATTTAAAAACTACAACAATTTCTGTGTTTAAATAAAAATATGTTTAAGGTGTTGTCATAGTAACATTCCATGTAACCTATCAAAAGGAAAATTTTTTAAGAAAAAAGTGCCACAAACAAAAGGGTAAAGAAAAATAAACAAATCATCAGTTCCAAACACCTTCTGTTTTGTACTAAACATTTATGAATCTTTTGAACAATTTATCAAGTCAAGCAACTGTAAACTACGAAGGATATTATCACATGCACATCTATTTTAGGAAAATTATAATTTAGCAAAAAGATTACATTCCAAAGATCACAACCACCGAACACATCCCTTCTTCCAAACAGGTGAATTTAAAAATCCAGCCTTTACAAAGAGCCAGGAAACAAGAAGAAAAAAAAATAGAGAAAAAAATGGTGTTGAGTTTGTGCCAGCTGAGAAAGTCGCACAAGAAGCAAACAAATGAATGAAACTTAATGTAAATGAATACCAGTTAAAAATAAAAACAGGTAAGTGAAATCAGTAGGAAGTCTTGTTTGTAAAAAAAAACTCGACCTTTCCGTGTTTCACCGACACGTTTTTTACAATTTTCAGAAAAAAGTTACCTCGCTCATTAACATGGGCTTAATTAACAGGAAGCAATTTTTCAGTGAAAATTCAATGCACACATTAATTTAGTGAAAAAATTAGTCTTCAGTAAAAGGTTATAATATTACCTTCGATTATGTCATACTGGGAGGAGCTACTTGATGACGTCCGAGAAGCACTTCTTTTAACAGGTGTTTTCTCATCAGCTTGTGAATTGTTTATACCACCACTGTCGATTTGGTCCTACAAGAAATTTGGCAGCTCAGAATACTTTCAAATAGACTGTAAGTTTTATTCGGAATAATAATAAGCCGACATAAGGGAGAAGATAAGATAATATATCAACTTGTCACAATAAGGCCACCTATAATTAATCATTCGTTCATAGTCTTCTGTAACATTCAGAAAGTTTATGTTCTGTATTTTATAAATAACAAGTTTTTAAAAGGAGCAATAATAAAAATAAAAATGAAAAATAATCAAATAATCACCGCATCCTGCATCAAGATTTTTGCATAAAAAAATGACTATGAATGAATGCTTAATTACACAGGCCAACAAAGAATTTGCCCCAGATACAGAGTCTTTTCTAACTAGTTTTTTCACGCTGATTTCAAAAATGAAGTCCATATTTTGCTAACTCCTACCATTTTTTTGATATCGTTTTTCAGTTTTTTTAAATTTTAGCAAAATCCACGAATTTTAGGAAACGAATATCATAAATTTGCTTAATATTTGAATTAAATACCACTTGAGTCTTTTTAATTGGACACTTCTAACAGTTTATATTGGTAAAACCTTTCTTATGCTCTCTTCCATTTACTTATTAGATGTTTTTTTTAAAAAGTTATGATACTACTTTCCAAAGAATTAAATGTTTTTATATTTGAAATCCACCTTTTTTCCTCCAATTTTTACGCCAAAATAAGGTATTTTAGATATAGGCCACGTTTCTCTACAAAAAAATACTGACGTGACAGACAAAAATAGACTTGATTTTCAAAATCATCGCATCAAAATTGTTTAAAAATAGTCCAAGCCTTATCTGGGGCAAAAAGAAAAAAAATTTTTTTCTGTAACCCTGTGTTATAGGTAGCCTAAATTCAAAGTTTCCATCACATTCTTAACACTGTGTATAATGTCTGTGAAAATTTGACAGTTTGTTTTTCGAATTTAGGTTTTTCTTATGTAAGTAAAAGTAAACCAAAGAATAGGCCTTAATCATTCTTCATTTTTCACAGGTACACACAGGTCGCACTCTACATAAAAGGCAATTTCTAAATTTTAAAAAAAAGTAAACAAGCACTGTCACAAAAACAAAATAATTATACCTTTTCCTCAGCATCAACATTTCCTTGAAAGTGATCGTTCACAAAGCCAGAATTAATTGTATCAGGGTCGTTCTCTACAGAGTCCTCACTGTCTGTACTGTGAGAATCCAATCGCAGACTAGGATCGCTCACAAGATCAGCAATACTTGGAACAGCTTCAGTTGTAGCTAAATCCGACTCAGATTTGTGTCGCACTTTCTCAGTTGGCACTTTCAAAGGTTCACCATCAATAATCATCACAGGATTGTCAGGTCCGTAAAATACCAACGAAGTTTTCTTTAGCTTCTCAAAGTGCTTTTCTGGCATCGTCAAGGAACGTTTTCGTCCTGAACACGCCCGCATTCTTTGAAAACTTTTACTAATTACCCAATGTCTATATGACTGTTGAATTTTCCTTGCAGCTTCATTTGCAGCTTCTTTTCCGCCATATTTGTTTTCCAAACATTCAATAGTCTTTTCGCGTAAATCCACAGACAGCTCATACATTCGTGCACTATTACTTCTATGTGGAAGGCGACCAGTTGACCTATTTATTATAATTTTTTTTGGAGTGGTTATTGTTGGTAAATTTGTAATGTTGGAACCTTCATCTACGACACGTTTCTCGTAAACGATATCATATGAGGTAGTTTCTCCATGCGAAGCAACTTCCCGGTTACTCATACAAACTCCAGAGTCCGATCCAGTTGAATTTATCGATTCCGATGTTGTGTTGTTACCGTCAGAATCAACAGGTTTAACTGACAAAGTCAGAGAGCCTAAATCAGACATGGGTGCAACCAGTTCTCTGAAATATAAAAAAAATACAATGATTACTAATTGAATTGAATTGAATCATTTATTTAACGTTGATTTGTGGTAGTTAAAAGAAAAATCAAATATACTAATTTACACCAATAAAGAAATTAATAAATAAAAGTTTGTATTCTAGGAAGAAAAATTTTCATAGTTAACTAGAAAACTACTTTCATGATTATGAATAAATCGTTTAGATATAAACTTAAGTAATGGAATAGTGATGGAAATTAGGTAATAAGTGTACAATTACACTATATCAGTTAAAATGTATTCAAATACCAATTAAAAATAGATTGGACGTACATCATCTAATAAAAAAAAACATTGATTGCAAATTGAGAAATTTCAACATCGTGAAATCAAGCAATAAAAAAAATGTTTAAAAGTAGCCTTTCAGTTGATTTGTCAAATTAAAAAAAAAATAGTGGAAGCCAAAATAATGTCTGCATAAGAAATGAAACTCTTGTACTTACACAATTGGCACTCAAAAAATATTTATAAAAGAACCTATGAAAGTTATCACGTAGAACTACACTGATGAATAACATACTGAACATTCACATGTTTAACTTTTTTATACAATTCTTATAAATTATTAATTTTCTCCTTTGTACTTCTTTTCTTTATTCTTATTTCCTACTTTATAATTATTTAAGTGCTAAGTACGTACGAAAAGGTTTGAACGCAAAGCTTTCTCGTATTGTTATCTTATTTCTGGTGAAAGCCAACACATATTCTAACATGTCACAGCCAAACAAATATCTTTCATTGTTTAGCAACGGAAATAAATAACAAGACAGTTCTCAACATGTTTTTAGACATAACTTTCTTTATCAAAATGATGGCAATCATAACTTATTACAGGTTCACCAAGAAGGCAAACAATTAAAAAGATAAAAAATGGAAGTGGATGAAAGAGCGAAATCGTTGATAAAAAAAGATGGAAAGATTTTATTGCATGATAAGTGTTCAATAAGGAATTCATTTGTTTTATGAAGCAATAACTGAGTGTCCATGAGCAATTTAATGTATGTATAAAATAAATATTGCAAAGTAAACAAATGCGATGTACATCAGGAAAAGAACTTATATCAACGAGGAACTTTAAGTTTAATTTGATCTTCAGTATAAAAGAAGTTAAAAAGTCAAACTTTTCTATATCTATTAGAGTGATTGGACTTTTGAGCCTGTCAAATCAATTTATTCATTTTCTCACACATGCTTTTTCTTGTTAATCAACTAATCATCAGCTTATAATTTCAAATTCGGTCAATGATAAATTGCCTTTAATAAACAAAGTGTTTATATTGTTTATATATCACGGAATGTTTGTATGAACTGTAGTTGACTAATAGTGTTAGGAAAAATAATGTATCTGAATTCTAACTTGGTAGCCTGGGTACTTCTTTAAAGACATTTCAAATTCAACTCCTTACACAAGATTCGGTGAATGTGTTTCTATCGATATCTTCATATCAGTATCTCAATACTTGCTTTGTGATGTTGTAAAATAGATTGGTTGGTCGGGTTTTTTTTACTGATGTTTGTTTTACGTGAAAGGTTGATAAAGTCAGTTATATCAAGCTAAAAAATGTCATGAATTTTAATTCAGTGAACAAATACGAAAGTATTAGAAATGTCTAAAAAAGTATTTAAGGCCTGGTTCTCACACAAATTTAAAACAAATTAAAATAAAATATGTAATGGATTGAAAGCAGATGTAATTAACCTTACAGACCTTTTACTCAAGTATCATCAAAATAATTATCATATATTTTGTAGGTACTCATGTTTCATTTATTTCAAAACCTTTTAATTAAGAAGCTAAAGAAGTTAAAGTATTCAAGGAATAACAGGCATACAACTTGATTATAAAGGGTATCACCAGAAGCTTTACATTTCAACAAACAATCTAAAGATGACCTCTGGAACATGCAGGTCGATATATTAAATAAAGTAATTTTAACAAACCCATCAATTGTTTGTTAGTTGAAATGTATAAGCTTCTGGTGAGACTCATACTGATAACATTGAAAAGAATTTCTAACTTTGCGTACCATATTCTCTCTAATAAGCGCCCCCGGCACTTATAATTATTTTTAGGAAATTAGGGGGGGGGCTTATTAGAGAGGGATGCTAATTGGAGAGGGGCGCTTATAAAAAAATTGTGAAATGGTCATGCTAGCTGTGAACGAGACATTGCTTTTTATCATAAAAGAATAAAAACAACTGTATTTTTCATGGCAACGAAATAAGATTTTGTACTTATAACTTTACATTTTATAATAGTATACATTACAAAAATTATAGTCTTCCCTTTCTATTACAGAATTTTCGCTTTTTGTTCAAAGTTCTTATTACTGACCAGGTGCTTATTAATTTCTGAGTTAGTGTTAAGCGCCCGGGCGCTTATTGGAGAGGGGCGCTCATAAAAATATTTTTGACTAGAGGGGAGCGCTTATTGCGCTAATTAGAGGGAATACGGTAGTTGAAAAAAACCTGCCAATGCACAATTAAAATTGAGATTAACGGTTTTTCTTCCTGATTATCACAAAGAAAAGGAAAGAAAAATAGAGCTTTGAAATCAAGTGTATATGTGGGTAAACTGATTCATATCTAGTATAATCTCATCTATACTTGATGATCCAGATCACAAGTACTAGCGCAAGTTTTCAAAAATCAACACAAACATCAGCAATAAAAATACAGTCACTCAAATCGGCTCAGAAGAAATTTAAAAACTTATCCAGATAATCCATTCAACAAACTCCCTGGTTTCTGTGATGAAAAATTCCAATTATATTAAAAATAGGCAAGTGTGTGATTGATCAACCTGAAAATTCAACATTCAAAAGTTACTTTTAAACAGACCATGATTTTATTGTCTGAATGTGAAAACAACAATGTTCCAATTCATTCTTTTCCCTATATACATGTTATTCTTTTATAAACAGTCAATAAAATCTGACCTGAGGCATTTTTCAACTAGAATTGAACTTGTATATTAAAAATTGATTTTATTTAGAAGAAACACCTTTACTATAAGTTATATATTTACATTTTTTTATAATTATTTTATAACATACTAAATTATTTTATAACATAGCACAGCAAAAGACCGTCCTTATCGAATTTATTAGTAGCTTGAGAGAGAATCATAATGAAACTTACATACTGAATTGTTTATTTCTCATTTTGTTCTGATTTAGTTCTGTGTTTGTTGTGAATAATTGATCTTCCTCTTTTGTACTTTATTTTTGTAAGGATTTGAGCTTTAAGTATGTTCCTATTTTATTAATATTTTTCGACAAAATATAAGACTTGTATATATTTTATTATTCTCTACAAATTTCTACATTATCCTAAAGTTATTATTGCAACTTATTTGTAACTTGTCAAAAGTGTTTTGAGTAGAATAGATAGAATCAGATATATCTGATGTAAAACATATACATAGCAATGAGAATTATACCACACCTTGCTTTACTGCTATCTGTCAGTATCAATTCCGACTTTTCTGCTGTCAATATTTGAACCTCTTTTTTTAAATCATCTCTTTCAGCTGTTAACATTCTAACTTGTTCTTCAAGAGACTCAATAATCTCATTTTTCTGAACTACAAATTTCTGAAGTTCCTCAATCAATTTTAATGCCTCTGATGTGGACATAATACTGCTAGATTTGGACTTGAATGACATCTTTTTAAATTGATTTAGTTAAATAACTTTGAGAGTATGACGAAAATCAGCAATGTTTCGTATAACCAACGAAGAATGTTAACGAAACATCTGAAACCTCTTCCCGGTCTATCAATGAGGTTTTATAAGTCACACCAGAGGACACAAACTTCATAAATCGCGAATTTTCAGCTTTAAAAAAAGATCTATCATAATTTTTATCAATAGGTTACCATCAACTTGATTCATTTTGTAGCATGATGTTGGGAAAACACATGACATTAACTTTGTTTGTGTTTTCCACCCCAGCAATGGCAGTACATGCGCTACTACGGCCGAGTATTTTTTTAATAAGTGTAAAAGAATGTTCCGGCCACATCGGGTATATTTAGAATTATATTCTCCTTTGATTAAATTTTCAACTCGCATTTAGGAATTTGAATGTAACAGACACATTTTTCATTCAGTCGTTCAAAAATAGAAATAAAAACATTGAAATAATTTATTCATGATCTTTTTCATTCTTAAAGTTTATTTATTTTCTTTCTAGTGTAAATGTAGTCTTACACTGTTCTCACTCGAAGGAAATCGGGTGATCGGAAAAGAGTTCAATATCAGTAAGGCATCCACCACCACAACAAAGACGCCATGGAATTGCACATTAAGATTCTTGGTGGAAAAGAAATTTTTCTATCCGTAAGAATTTGATTATGATAGATATACGAAATTGTTTGTTCTCGAACTCCTGTGCAGAAACAACCAAATATTACCAATTCGACTACAGGATATATACTGAAAGTTTTAAAATAATGTACTTCGTTGTGACAGTATATAGTTGCTTTTAACATTTATTTTACCTCCAGGAGATTTGTAAAACATTATTATTTATGTATATTGTATATAAGAAACTGAGAGCAAAGGGTATATGTTTCTTTTTTTGATTTTGATACCAAATGTTTCTTTTGATTCATTCAAAGCATGGCTTTTTACCAAAATCAGGTTCTGTCATCAAATCACATGGTAGAGGAAACCCTTTAATAAGGAGGTGTATCTTAATTATAGGTTTCTTCACTTATATTTAATGCGCATGCTCATTTTTTTCTCTAGCGAAATATTTCGAAATTTGTGGGTTTGAGTCACAACTTTGCGCTGCAATCTGAAAGCCACATAGTTTCAGTTAATAGTTGTTAATTTTAGAGTTCTGTATTCAGTTTCTCATGAACAGGAGGTTTAGTTAGCAAAATGTGTTTGCACTAAGGACCAACTTCATACGTCATGCCGTCATTTTAAAATACGGAACGCAATTGCTGGCTTTTTAAAGTTTTCATCCATCAGTGGTCATCACTGCGATTTCCATGACATATTAGCATCAAAGTTCACATTGTTGATACAGATCAATAATACATCTTCATCTGAAGTGTGAATCTCCTCCTTTGATGTATTTATTTGCTAAAAAATGGCTTACAAATAGTCTAAAGGTCTCAAAATGAAAAATTCATTTTCTCTTAATCACTAGTCTGAGTTAGTCAGTGTTATAGGCTAATCAACACCCACCTGTGCTGAACTGATGAATTAAAGCATTAGGTGTTATATACATGTTTTGTTTGTATGTTAATCCTTATTTAAATTCCTGAAGTGACAGTATAGCTGCAGGGAATCATTGATCTTGATGGTATCAGCTAAGACATCGACTATCAAATCTTTTTAATTTCAGGTAGAAGATAATGCAAGTATTTCTGATGTGAAGGGAGCTATCGAAAAAGCTCATAACATTCCATCTAATCAACAAAAGTTAGTTTTCAAAGGAAAAACATTATCTAGTAAGTAACTGTTGTTTTAAACATTTTGTCGAACATTCACCAATATCGATTGAGAAGCTTATTGGTGATTGGCATGTCCTCAGGAAGCTTTTGGTGTTAAATCCTCAAAAGATTTGTATTTTCCTTTTCTCAACACAAACTGATTTTTTGTTGCACATCTTTTTTAAAAGAACCAGTAAAATCTGACCTGAGGTTTTTCTACCTCATGCAGCTTCCTTTTTCAAATGTTTTCTGTTCTTAAAGGTTCTCACAATTGTATTGGTCTTGACTCTATCACAAGTCTATTAGAACCAAATGATTTTAGGTTGGTCCAAAATTTTATGAAAATTGAAGACCTTCACCTATTTTTGGCCTAATCTAAAAAAAGTGACTGCCAAATCAGCAGGTTAAAATAGTTTTTCAAGAAAATTGAATTGAGCTTTTGAAATTTGTTTTAAATTTCACCCAACTTAAAAATTTGGTAGCCAGTTTATGAAAAGGTATTATGAGATTGTGATGATGCAATGTAATGAACGAGTGCCTAAAATTACATAAGACCACAATCACATATTATTAATGTATTCACGCACCAGTCATCTCCAATGACATACATTCCTGATGTTGAAAGTTTCGTCACAACTGAGTTTGATTTTTGCATTTTAGATGAAAAACGACTTGAAGATTACGGCATCACAGATTTCTCCAAGTTGCACTTAGTTGTTAAAAAAACAGAAACTAAAAATGAACCAATCACTGTGCTGAACACACCGTCTAAGTACACTAGTGAAGATTTTTGGGTAACTCTGGAAAAAGTGCTGCTTAAGCAGTATGACCAAGTAGAAGTCCAAAGAATTGTTCAGCAGTACAGACAAGTAGGTGTTACTTTGCTAGAACATTTTTTTGAAAATTCAAAAATCGACTTTCGTCACTTTAAAAATCTTCCAAATGGTACAAAAAAAATCAATTTTGATTTTTTGAGTTTAGTTCCCCTTTAATATAGGGGTTAAACTAGGCGTTGTTTATAGCATCATAATTCACGAAAAGGTCTACAACTTTCATTTTTCCAATTCGGTTCTAATAAGTTAGAAGCAGTCAGAATATCAGAAGCGATATCAGATATCAGAAGTGATATTGTTCATGATAGCGTGCTGTCATGATTTTGATTTTAATTTACTCTAGAATGTTGTACATACCTAATGTCGCTATTATTTATATGTATATATGCATCTTAAATTTTTATGAAATACATGCTTTTAATTAAAAAAAAAAAAAAAAAAGAATATCAGAAGCGAGGTTAGACATGACAACTCGAGGTTAGACATGACAACTCGGTCACAATGCAGCGTTAAAACATCAATTCGAGAGAAGTCTAAGTACGAGATTTTTTTTCTACAGGATTACAAGCGCATGCTCACAACGATGAGTCTCGATGACATCGAAAGATTAGCAACACGCTACTTGAACTCATAACCACAAGCAGATTATGAATGTCAAGAATGTACCTTTTGATCTATGATCACACTCACCAAGACACCAATCAAAAATTAAGCGAGTGGCTTGAAATTGCTGACACAGCATATCGACTCTGCTGGAACTCCCTCCATCTGATTTAGTTGGAGTATTTTGTTTACAATTAATATGATATTATACCTAAGTAATTTTTCGTTTTGCTTAACCCTCCCTTCGATAACCAGTAAAGCAGCTCAGATCAAGTTATCATAGGGAGTCGATTAAGAAATGGATTGATCGCTGACGATCCCCAGCCGTCAACAAGTCACCACCGCAACGGAGAGCATTGAAATGGTTTGTATATTTTTTTGCTTTTCTTGAGAACTGTGATCTTGGGAAGTGGTTTTTCGACATCTAAACGATAGATCATGTAAAATATTCCTAAGCAACATCACCACTTCTGTCTTGAATTTAAGCTCGGTTTCCACTTCTATAGGAAATGGATCTTCCTCGAATTTCCGTTTCAAGGATGCATTTCGGACCGAGTTCCCGTGTGCAACCTCACTTTTAATATTCTAACTGTTTCTCATTATTGGAATGAAAATTGGGATAATATAGATTATCGTTGAGTTATAAAGGCATGAAATCAGTGGAACATGAAAACAAGGTTAGATATGAAACTCAATCACACTTCTGTGTTTAAACTGAATTCGGGAAAAGTCTATTGTATTCGAAGTTCACACAAGAAGCGTCAGAGAAAAAGTTGCACCAAGTTAACTCTTACACCGCAAAAACTCTGCCAACCTATAAAATCGATCTTTTTGTTAGGCGACAACTTCCTGTTCAAATCGTGTTTACACACAGTTCATCAGAAAGGATCCAAACATTAAACCTTACGGTGTAAACCTTGCGAAATGAATTTGGGTAAGTGAGGGTAAGACTCGAACTTAGTCTCATTTATTCAAATACTTTTAAAATTAATTATTTTGTTGATTTCATCCCAAGCAAAACGACTGATTTTTATTCTTCCTAGTTTCATTTTTGTCATTTTATTTTATTTGCTTATAAGTATACAATAATATATTTTCATCATAATATTTTCGTTGACCTTATGTCAACTCGTCAGCGATGATTTTTGGAATACGTTAGCGGTTAACGGTGATGACATTACATTGCGCACTGCATGACGTCAGTTTTTCGCCGTCGTGGGACGTTGTTGTTGCCCCATTCTTCTTTTGCGTTTATTGATGGTTGTCTTTCATTGATGTAGATGGATTCGGTTACTTGCCGTAACATAGCATCTCCGTGACACGCTGTCAAGATCTTTAATTCGAACTTGTTGTTTGTCATATGTTTGTGCTTCTCTTGTGTATGTCTATATAAAACAGAGTTCTTGTCTTTCTTTTTTTTTTTTTTTTTTTTTTTTTTTTTTTTTTTTAATCGATATATTTCCTGCATCCATCAATATGGTTCTTCTTACAGAGAAAGCGTATAGGATAAAATATATATGCATGATGTTACGTATAATGTATAAAAACGTATAATAATAAATATTACGGACATAACTTACTAAATAACATACTAAATTAGATTAAATGAAGAAATAGGCTAACAAGGTAGAAGGGTTGAGTGGGTGTCGCAGTAAGTTGGATAATGAAGCTTGTAATATCAAATAATTGTAACTTGGGTTACAGATGGTACGCATCAATAGAATAGAGGAAGACTCGATAAAAAAAAAGAAAGTAATGCTAACAGATGAAAATAATAATATTATTAGAATTAAAAATATGTTATTGATTTGAGTAAACCCGAGCAACGGCTTTATCAATAAAATAGGAAAAACATTTTTCCGCGAACGTTTCAAATTTTTCAATGTTTTTCAAGTTGTTCGGAAGGTCATTAAAACAACCACCAGCTTGTTGGGCAAAGGAACCCTCAAAAGCGTCAGTCATGTCGATGTTATACTTGTGTTGAATTTCCGAGCGAAGTTTTCTTCCAGGTGGACGTGATTTTGTTAACTTAGATAAGTTGGCCATGAAGGGTTGTTTAGGGCTTTGTGTGCCATTTTACCAAGGAAAGTGAGATCATTTCTTTGACTGGTAGCCATTGCAACTTGATAACCTCTATCTCACTGGCATGCCGTCCATACACAAAGCCAGCCGCAGCATTTTGGAGTTTCTGCAGTTTCCTTAGGAGGTGCTTTTCGTATGTTTTTATATGTTCAGTATATCTTTCTGAAATGCTTCGTGCAGTTTCGCCAATATAGGACTCGAACTTAGTCTCATTTATTCAAATACTTTTAAAATTGTTTTCACCATTATAAGCCTGATGTCAGCAAGACTTCAATGCCCAGTCGTTAAGATTCCACTTCGCTTCTTTGTTAACGATAACTAACGATAACTTGCTGTTTTTTCGTCGCAGTTAGACAAGCAATTAAAAGTTTGAAAACGAAGTTATACAGAAGTTCGTAAAAAGTAGTCTTCATGATTTCATGCAGTCAAAACAGTACGTGCTACGTGCTGATTAGCCACTCTAGTGAAAATCGGTCCTAAAGTCGCTGGCGTACGCAATGTGAACTGGTTTCTACTCAAAACTACGGTAGCCGATAAGTACACGCAGTTTATAACAAAGATGATATGATCGTTTGTAAGAAATAGTTTCCAAGATTCAAATTTATAACGAATCATCATCAAGATTCCTCCAACATCGAAAATCTGTGTCGCGAAAGTTTATCTCATTGAGGGTGTCAGAACATCATAATGAGGATTTCTGTATTGGACCAAAACATTGGGGACGGCGCTGTGACATCATTCAAACTTATGATCTTCGTAACGTTTAGTCGTAGCGCGAAACGACCCCATACATAGATTTCCGAGCTCTATAACATGGGAATACTTTCCTTTGAAGTTTCGGTGATTCAATTTTCTGCCACTTTGTTTCGTCACACGAGGGATTTGCGCGAGTCGGTTTTCGAAATGAAAGCCCCCAGAAGATCCAGCAAGGTAGGAGCCTGGAGTGGCGAGACAACACATTCTGTGAAGTTGGCGAAAGAAAAGAGAAAATTCAATTTAACCAATAGAAAAGCAGAACGCTATCGAGAATATCTAAGAAAGAAATTGATTTGTGGATCAGCTCTAAATTCCGATGAAGATGAGGAACTTGTTTCGATAGAAGATGAATCAGATCAGGGTATGAGATTCATAAACGTATTTCAACCTAAAAATCCATTCATCAATTCATCTTCATTCATTTGACTATTCAGATCCTCCAAGTGTGGCGTCTCGATGAGCTAAATCATAACAGGAGTCGTTGTTCACCATATAACACATGGGTCGCGGCGACGGGGGGGCCGGGGGGGCCCGGGCCCACCCACTTTTTTGATAAGATTTGAATTTTTTATTTTTACCTGTATTTCTGAATTACAAGTAACTTGAATCTAGAATCATTGGCTGCAAAAAACAAATGGAAACATTTACATTTTATTTTGGGTTAAGTTTGAGTCACAGATTGCATGCTATCGCAGATAACTTATCTAAAACTTTACAAAAGGAGAAGATGTCAGGTATACAAGGAAAAGAGCTTGCAAACATGACAATTAAGACCTTGGAGAATATGAGAAACGAGCGTGACTTTAAGCTTCTTTATGAAAAAATTACACAGTCAGCAAAGAAGATAAATACCGTGTCCGAACCTGCAGTTCCTCGAAAACGAAAACGACCAAATTATTCAATTCTGCAGTTTGTTGAAGGAAACCCAAAACCAACAGAAGCTTATCACCCTGAAACAGCGTATGACTTTTACAAACCTATTTACTACGAAGCTCTGGATTCTATTGTTCATGCCGTGAAAGAAAGATTTGACCAAGCAGCTTTTAAAATGTTTGCTAAAACGGAGCAGTTGCTTTTCAAATCTGCAAGAAAGGAGGATATAACGGAAGATCTAGAGCTGTTGAAAAAAAATTAGATGCGATCGGAGCGGAACTTCAACTACTTCATACAGTTTTTAATGACGGTCAGTCAATTGCTTCCGTCGATGTTATCGTAAAGTTTAAGTCACTGTCTCGAGAAAAAAGAATGTTAATGTCAAATATGCGCTAACAAATGGAGCAACGTCTTCAACTCCAGAAAGATCTTTTTCAATGTTAGATAGAATAAAAAACTGGTTGCGGTCAAGACTGATACAAAGGCGATTGAACTCGTTGTCAATCATCAATTGTTACAAAAACGTTTTAGATAATTTGAAATTATTTGAAATTGCAAACGAGTTCGTTTCGGAACAACCAAGTCGAAAAAATACACTGAAAGTTCAGTGAAAAAGACCTTTAGACTGGACATGCGTCAGACCTTTAGACTGGACATGCGTCAGACTTAACCAGAAACGTCGTAACTTAAAGCGAATATTTTTGTTGCAGTTGAAGTGTCATGAGAAAATGCCAAAGTACCTATCTTTTGAGGGGAATTGTAATTTCAATGACTTTATTTGGCATTGGAATATCTTTTTGTGGAGCACATTGAGCATGCACAACATTTTCTGTTGAGAGAAAAGAAGCCCTGGGACGAGGTTACTCTTCTGGTTAATGCTTGCATATATTGACCCAGAAACTTATCCTGTAGACGCGCAAAAGGCGTATTTAAGACGCAACATCTTTTAGATCCCCTGTGTCTGAGAGGACTATATTCTTATGTTTTATGGATTATTTTATGAACGTAAACACTGTAGAAAGCAGTTTTTCTACCTTAGATATATGCTTTTTCTATTCAAAACTTGAAGCTAAATAGTCGAATTAGGGCCCTTAGAGCATCTGTGGATTAAAAATTTTCTTCGTCGCCCAACCATGGTGGGCGACAGGGAAGGAGTTTTTCCTTTATTGATGGGCCCACCCACTTCAAACTTCTCGCCGCGACCCATGTAACAGTCGTTGTTCACCATACAACTAATGAACAAGTAAACACTATCGAGTAAACAACATCGAGATAACAATACGTGGTAACAGACACCGATGGAAACGATGACTACAAAAACAAATATCGTTAGGTGAGAATTATTTTTGTTGTTGAAATTTAAAACTTAATTTTCTCATTTTAAACAATTTGGAGATAGAACAAAATAATTCTCACCTAACGATATGTGTGAACAATAAAGTTACAGAATGGCTCAATGAGATCTATAAGTTGGCTGATATCGCTAAAAGCCCATCCACACGCAAAAAATGAAATGTAAGCTATAGCGTGACTATGAATTGGCTCAGTTACGAATAAATTTCCATCTGATTCGTACATGTGTTTTGTGCATGCGGGGCTCCAGGTCGCCATATTTCAAGTCAAATTATAGCAGCGAAATCGACATCGAATTATCGATCAACGAATCGAAGACAAAGGATTTGACTCTTTAAGATGAAACTCAATTCAAAATGTGATGCAGCAACTTGGAATTTATAATTATATATACTCTCTTTTGTAAATATTTAGCTTTGTGTATAATAAAAGTTATGAAATATAGTAGTTTCAAAAAACCCCCAAAAACACCAAGTAAACACTTAAGACATGGACGCCCGTCCTTGGATGAGCCTAATGAGGAAATGGTCCGTGCCCGTGAATTGCGTCAACTTTCGTCAGTGAGACCACAGTTAGAAAGAAGAATTAATGCAACGAAGAAACAGATTGATTTGAAGTTAATGGAGGATTTACGTGCAAAAGAACAAACGGAGCACATCAACGTCGAGTGGCCGAAATGGCGAGAAGAGAGCGAGTCCAGCAAAACAAGAAACAAATCTTGCTGAAGAGAACGAAGAAGTAAAAACTAAAAAAGGCTGACACAAAAATGAAATGGTTGAAGAACGCAGTGAAGTAAAAAGTTACTTAAAAAAGTTTCTTTTATCGAGAAATTTCATTTTGTATATTCAAACATTCATCTCACGCATGTGTTTTTTCCTCTTCAAACAACATTCATCTCTCTTCAGCATGGTTACAAAATAAATGACCTTAAGTTGAAACATAAGCGAGGTTGTGGTTGTGGTACCACAACAATAGTCAAAATACCACCTGAAAAACATGCTGAAAACACTCGCAACACATAATGGCGGTTACTGTTTTGGTTTATCTTCATTCAACTGAACTCTTAGTTTCATCACGAAACAAAAAACACGGTGAAGCGTTTTGAAAACACGAATCATCGATTCATTAGATCACAGAAATACGAAAATAGATAGAATAGGATCGATGAATTTTTCTTTGTACCATCCGTGTTGTAAATACTGGTGGCCTTATATACAAAGTTGAATTTTAAACTTTTAAATTTTCGCGTATTTCTATGATAACATTTTTTTCTCTTCATGTTTTGTCAAGCTGTAGATGGATCTGCAAATATCTCAACATGAATATCCAAAACCGTGAATGCCAGACCTTCACTTTCATAAAAAGTACTTTCGTAAATTTCCAATCACGACAACGAGAACACACCTTCACTGATAGTATTAAGTCTTTCATGTTGATGAAAAAACCTTTAATAAAACATTACAACGAAAAAACATTTTCCCGAATAGCTATCCCGCCTCGTTTTGATGACTACTGCCTATTGGTCAGCAAAAAAAAAGAAGCAATTTGGACATGGAAACGAGGTTAGACGTACGAAATTGTAAAACACAGTCATTTTTGGATTGGAAAGAGATTTGGTACAAATTGCCTGTTAATTTTCTTGGTATTTTCCAAGGATTTTTTGTCAACAAACTTCAACGCCTTCAAAAACAAGGTCAGAAAAAGGCCAGTGTAAAATCCAAACCAAACATAACATCACGAAACATTCAAACTGTTTCAAATGGATCACAACTTGACTGAAATGTGTTTAGATATGTCTGATTTGTGTAAGCAACCTAAGAGCTTGAGTTTTAAGGATTTTTAAGACAGTTCATTAAAAACAGTTCACTAAAAAAATCCATTTAATTTACCAAATCAAGGTATCCAGAGTATGGCAAATATTTTTAACCAAAACTTGATGCCAATTTCAGTCGTGTTGGCAACTGAAAAAAAATATCACTTCAATATAATCGAAGTAAAACATAATTACGTTCATTCCAAGTGTGCTTTCACACTAAAATAAATATACATTTTAAAACTAAAACATCACCGGTTGTTCCCCCCACAGGGTGTTGTTTATTTGTGTATGTGTTTACAGGTTCCCCAAACAGGTTAGAACGAAGAGCTACCAATAGCAAAAACAACAATGCTTTGCGAGCGAATTTTGGCAAAAAAGAAAGAAGATAAACCCTTAAATTGTTCATAAAGACATTCCAACTATCACGCACTCAGATCAACAGCGGTCACTTGAAAACCGCTATTGATGCCGTCTGCTGTATTTTTTCCAAACGAGGGTACCTCCTGCGTGTCAACAAAGTCATGTGTTTCGGTCACGGCAAAGTTATTTTCTTCGTTATTTTCCGTCGATTTCTTCGAATCGCCGTTCGACGAGAGTTCCTCACCGTCACTGTTCTCGCCTACCTCAAGTCTTCGGCGAAACGTGATCGCCCTCTTATAAGCTTCCTGGACATTTTTACGCATGGATGGCTTTTTTGACTCGATTAGTTTTAGCTCGTCTAGTCTGGAATCAACTCCAAGAGGCTCGATTTTTTCGCGTGGGAGCCACTGCCTAAACAGGAAGAAACCGTTACGTAAAAGTTAGTCCACATTATGTTGGCAAACAAAACAAAATTCCATACGTACCAAGTTCGTCTAGCATCAAAAAATAGAACAAGATAGTTCACTTGATCAGCATTCATCTGCAACACCTCCATCGGTGGTAGTGGAATGGGGATTCCGTTTGACTGGTAACCCGAACGCGGCATATCTGGATCTAACGTCTAGAAGTCATCAATCAAAATAACTATCCGTATAATCCTACCCACAAATAGAACTCCCAGCTTAACTGTAAAGCTGCTCCATGTAGACAAGTCATGAATATATTGCAGTGAGACAGAAAGTTACATACCAGTGCGGGATAGGACGGGTAGCCTTTACATTTTGCCCAGACTAGCGTTAACATCGACAGCACTTTCGGATGACTTTTCGGATCAAAAAGATGGTTTTCATCAGGACTGATCATGTAGATGCCATATTGGATATCAGCCAACCCTTCCAAATCGTGAAATTCCTGTTTGAGTGTCATCGACTTGGTGCTCTTCTGTCGGCCACGTTTGTGACTCTTTCGCCGATGAACATATGTCGTTTCGTTGTCGGAATTCGCCGAGCTACTCGTATACGATCGTTTCCGCGATATCACCGGCTTCATGTCGGCATTCACCAACACTTCTCCGTCGTCCACGAAGCAGTCATCTTGCTCTCCTTCGTGGTGGTCTTTACCATTGACAGGAATTGCTGTACCATTTATAACAAGTGACGAATGGTCCTTCAAGCGTATAGTTTCTTTGTTCGCACTTGAAAGTCTTTGTTTGTGAGACGACAACCTCCTTTTGTTTTGGTGGGTGTCGCCGCTTTCACTTTCACTTTCTCTAGTTGGATACGCTGTTATTTTCTCCATATGCGATGCATCACCATTCACCTTACCATGATCGTTGTTCAGATTCAAGTGTTCTTTTAACGGAGGACTTTTCGAGTCATCTTCGCTTGTGGTGGAGCTGTATAACACCAACGGACTGGGAGTAATCGGTTGATATTGCTTCTTCTTAAACAATATTCCACTTCTTCTACTACGCCCTGGCGATGGGTTGCGTTCTACTTGACCAGGTTCAACGAAAACAGGCGAAACACGACCCGCGGCGTCGTTATCAATTTCAGTTGCCGTCGTATTGACTAACGCCGTGTTTGGGTTTTCTATCGGAAGACTGTCGGGCGTCGTTTGATGGTCTGTTTGTTCGACAGTGGTTACGTTAGGTTCGATTTTAACTTCGCCGTTATATTCGGTTTGTTTACGACTCTTCCTGCCACGCTTCTTCTTCAAACGCGGTGTGACGCCGTCACCTGTATCTGTCGGAAAGAAACAAACAAGAAAGGTTTTACCGGTTAGTGTCGTCATCATATATGAGAGTTAGTTAAGTACAGGGAAGTTTGGCTGCTTATGTTGAACTTCACAGTACCGAGATATGAAACGTTTATGCTGGTGAGGGTATATACCTGTTGCTTCAGTTTCCGAGCTTCCCGGTTGATCCTGAAAAAAAAACAGAAAAAAAAAACTGGTGTAACATTATATGAATTATGAAATACTCTTGTGAACTGACATTTTAAAGGAACACTGTCCTACTTAAAAGAATCTGTCCGTCCCAAGTTAACTAAAGTCTCACTTATGGCGAGTGTACCGTAGCAATAAACAGATATTCGCACTTGAATTATCGAGAAAACAGACGTGGAAAAACAGATGAAGTAGTATGGACACATACCAGTTTTCTTTTATGTCGACGTAATTTGGCAATCTCTTTCCTTAGCATCTTTTGACGGGCTAATCTCGTCACTACCAATAAAAACATACACATGGGTCAATTCCTTAGACTTTTGCTTTGCAAATTATTTCTTAAAACAACTTGATGCAACTTGTCAAATTCAAAAAACATAAATTAGGGAATTACATACGAGCTGATTTGATAGTGCTTGCAATGTCAAGCTTCTGTTCCAAGTCTTCAATCTTTTCGTCAACTGTCATAAAAGGATTTTCCACGAGCGAAGAAACATCTAAAAACATCAGTGTTAATGTTGATGAAAAGATAGAATTATACAGTGCACCCTCCTCTGCAGATCTATTCCTCTGTTTACAGGTTTAGTTTAGCAAGGGAACTTCCTTTACATTTTCAAACTCCTTTATACTACAGCAAATGCCATTTAGATCAAACTAAGGGAGACTTCTCATGTGCTGCTGCTAACTTTAAATTGAGTGAGTTATCTTATGGAAGAAAATAATTATTTGATTTTTAGGACATGCATCTGATGCAATATCTCTATTTCACAATACGTTTGATAGTTTTCATTTCCACTTTATCCATGAAAATCAACTTCTCTGACTATTTTATTTTTCCTTTGGTGTCCCAGTAACAGTTGCTTGGACTAAAATTGAACCAAGACAAGCCAGACTATTTACGGGACTAATTAGTCCCTAAAACCGGTTCTTACCATCCTCTGTAGAACTCTCGTCTGCTGCATGAGCCATCGGAGGCTTCTCCATATGTAAACCGGTCTGTGGGTCAATACCAGCTTGTTTGATGCGTTTCTTAGCAGATTTGATGATCGGCTTGCATTGGGTTCTCATTCGCAGGGCAGCTCGATAATAAACCGTGTCTTCTTGATTGAATTCAATGCAATTCTGAATGATGAGGTTAAAATCTGATTCAAATTGGTCAAATGATAGGTATTCGTAATCAATTAACTTTTGATGCATCGTCGAGAAGTCCATTGGATTAGCAATAAATTCATGGTAATCTGGAGCCTAAGTAGAATGAAAGAATCATTTATGAATCTCGGTTGATTTCAACAGCAAAAATAAGATGTATATGTATTTGTTTACTTCTTCAGGTTTGACCGGTTCGGCAAATATTCCTGTTGTATCGCGTTCTTGAAGTTGCACCAGTGTTCGTTCCATTTCCAACTGTAACGGTTTTAACTGGAGGTCTACGGCATGCTGTTTCATACGATACTAAAATAAAACACCATTAACATTGTCACAATATTCACCTCTCCTCAACATCAATCAACGATTAGAAGCGTGTAAACAGTTTTCGACAAACACAACGGTTTTTGTATGACAACAGTTTTCAACACATGTCATTATTAAGAAAGACATTATATAACATTACCTTTTCAAATAACATGAAGGAAAAAATCAATTATATACCGTGATTTATAGGGAAGACAAATCTGTTAACTGCAATGTTTTCAAGTAGACTACGTGAATAGTAATTGATTGATAGATAGAAGTATTTCATTTAGATTATCAGATTGACTTTACCCAGATACTTTAAACTGACACATATTGATCAAAGGAGATTTAAGGGAAAGGAGAAAAAAATGGCAAATGTAATTTTATGTAATGTTTAATCTTTTAAAAACTTTTAATTTAAATTACAAACTGACGTTGTTAACATATGATTAATATTTCATTCTAATGTTTATTTTGGACAACATAGTTGAGATACCTGGTCCTTTTTCAGTTTTTCTCTTTTTCGAATCAATTCTATAAGAAGTCGGACACGCTCAAGGTCATGACGAAGTTGCTGCCAATACCGCAATTGCTCCCGAAGTTCCTGCGAGTGACTCCATTCTTCAATGCTCTAAACAATTTCAAATGATTTTGAGTTGAATACAAGCCTTTAATGTTAACACAAGTGGAGCTATTATATTACTTAAAGAATAGACTTACATGCTCTTCCCGTTGATTCCTGTTCACACCCGAGGTTGTATTTACTTGAAGTCGACGCAACAGTGGCACACCGTTTCGTGATTGCCGTTTCAGCATCCAGTAGGATTGCAACTGTTGAATGAACTGCGATTTTTTAGCAATTGCAACTTTTGATACAATCTTGCTGAGTCTAAAAACAAATTATTATCTAATTGAAAAATCCGATATTTGAAATTTAACACTATGCTTCTATTCTATTTTGTGAGTGTCTCATGAACTCCCAAACAAAAGATAAAATAGACGTAATCTGAAGGAAGATGTATCATAAAAACAAAGGCAAGGGCTTGTGCATAATCGTTACATCAAAAACTATTAAAAATAAGTTACCTGTGTGCTGGTACAAATGGTATATGAACTGCAGGTAATTTGAAACTTTGTTTCTCAAGTAGTTTTTTCTGAACTTCTTTCAGCTTAGCTGATGGTGTCTGATACGTTGACACAGTTTTTGATGACTTGCTGTGAACAGAACCAGTATCACTGTCTTCGTCACTACAATAGTCACTATGACACGGCGTTCCAAAACCTGGAGAAGCATGTTTCGGTGTATGTGCATCACAAAATGCAACTTTTTTCACGGTTGGTTGTCCAGTTTCAGTTCTGCCAGGTTCAATCTTCATATACAAGCCTCCCTGTTGAGCACATGTCACATGAAAAGCAGTATAGCAGTTTGTTTTAAAGCATTGTATACAAGCTCCTTGTTTTTTCTTACAAATATAGCAGCTAAGTCTCCACCTCGCTGCTGGAATGTTTGCAATCGAATCAATAGGTTCAAGAAAAACTGTGTTTGCAAAGCAAACCTCGGGTATCCATAAAGCGCACACCACATGTGCCCAGTGGTTTGTGTCGGTTTGTTTGAAAGCACCACTTTTAGTAGGGCAGAGTAAGCAGTCAACTGGCTTTGATGGAGACTGTAAGCACTTCCGACACAACCATTGACCTTCTGGTATGTATGGGACACCATAACACTCCTGGTGAACTGCCAAATTGCACATGTCACAGAATAAAATAACATTGCTGTTACTACATTCTCCATCACAGCATATACTACAAACAGCATCTTCATCAATCAGATTGTACGGATCTCCCGTTATTGTCCTTGTCTCAAAATGAGACTCCTTTTCAAGTCTATCCAAAAGTGTTTCGAAAACTTCTTGACTGACAGGAAGTAAATTATTCACTTTACGGATTTGATTAATTTCTTCAAGCCAGATATAATCTTCCTCGTCCATTCCATATTCAACATCATCATCGAGCTCCTCAGCTGATTTTTCTATGAAGCGGAAATATGACGTTCTTTCGGGTACTTCTGTTTCAATAAGTTCTTCAGTTGGGATCAAGGTGTATGAGGGTGCAGGAAGTGCAGGTTTAACTTCTTCAGTATTCCCATTAAGTGTTCGAAATACTTTGTTGAGGACTTGACGGTTTTTATAATGGGTCAGCCATCGACCTCGGCCTCTACCTCTCTTCCGTGGAGTTCCACGAGCAGATGGTGTCTTCACTGGAGATGGCTTTGGTATTATTTCTTCTTCCTCTTCTTCCTCTTTTGACTCCACCTCCACTTCAATGGTCAATGGTTCAGAAATTAAATTTCGAAATATATTGCCTTTTATATCAAATTCAACCATTCTCTGAGCATCTGCATATGACAAGGGTTGTTTTCGTACACTTTGTACTGGGGAGTAGCCATCAGTAAAACCATTGGAATTTGAAACTTTTCCATGGGAATGGTACTTGATTATATGGTAACTAATACCACTGAAACTTCGATAAACTTTTCCACAAATAGGGCATTCAACTGGAGGCTTTTGCTTCTGAAGATCTTTAAGCATGGAAGTAATATCCATTTTTTCAATATCTATCATTAAAAGATAAGGTAGGAAATTATAATTTAAGAACATATAAATTGCAATTTGTAAGGACTCTTTCTCAAGAACCACTGTTCACGCCAGATTTACAGACATTCTACTCCAGTTTCAGGCTGAAAGAACCATATGATTCCGTTAGAATATGCAGTTTAGAGATTCAATAAGAATAATTGATATGAAATAGTGAAAATTAATAAAACTACTGACCACTCCTTGATCAATATTATCAAGAAACTAAGGAGTTAAATACGAACAAAAGTTCCATGCGAGTAGCGCCAATTTCTTCATTAGACGTTACAGATATCAATACTAGATCTTTTCGAAAACTTTAAACACAAAACTGGTGCTAATAAACAGTGATACTACAACACTTTCGTAGCTAATGGTTTTGATCGAAGATGGCCTTTTCTCTTTGCGTGTAAAGACTTTCTCGTTAGAACATCGATGGCGCACATAAACAAAACAAAAGCAAAAACCAGGGGCTCCAAGAGATACATTTAATGAAATATCAACTATTAAAATCCTTTGTTTACCAGTTTAATTCTAAATAACAAAACAAAAGAAAAATTTAGTTAAAATTTAAAAAAAAATAAATTTAAATATTTTTCTCTTGCTATTTAATAGGGTCAAAGTTATCATTTAACAAGACATAGTGGACCCCCGTAAATGATGTGGAAATATAATTTATGCCATTTCGACACAAAAGAGGAGCTTATCTCATAACATAAATTAAAGAAGTATTAATTTCAGCCGGTAACGAAAACATTTATTTTCAAATGGCTTATAACTTTACGAGTTTCGGTTTCCGTTACGTAAGGTGAAACACATGACGTAAATAATTTTCTTGGAAAATAAATAAGGTGAGAAATTCTTTCGAAGAAGTTCAATTTAAAACGGGAGTGTTTGTACAGGGGCACCATTATATCAGCCTCAGCACATTCTCGTTTAGCTAAGGCAAGTGTTTATTTGTGTGTCGTCTATGTTTGTGTCGATGAGTTGATGTTTCTCGGAATGATCAACTTCTTGTTGGCAAGAAACCTCACACAGATGCATGTAATTGAGAATTTGTTTTCATTAATGCTTTCGATTTCAGGATCAGATACGTACTGTGGGAGCTCTTGTATCTGTTTACATGCTCAAGTCATGTCATCATGCAACACATTTTTCATGACTGACATGAAAAATAAAACACAAAATGGTCAACTGACATAGTTTGCAGCATTATAAATTTTATTGTGATTGCATTTATTTTATCAGTAGTAAATCACTTTATACTTAATGATCATGTTAAATTTGGTCAATACTTAACACACAATGAAAAGTCCACACTTAATATTTGTTTGAGGGAAGTTATACAATCAATTTTGATATTTTTTGAAAAACAATAAATCTGGAAATAGCTAAAAGTTAGGTTCAGTTCCTTATTAATATAATATATACCCAGACTTGCGTAGATGAATATGATTTTAAAATGAAAGTTAAGGAAGTCGAATATAGAGTGTTACCACCATAATATCCTCCGTTCTGCCATTTTGTAAAGATCCAAAATTATAAAATTAGATACAGATGTAAACAACAAAGAAAATAGATTTGTGAATATTCCCAAGGGTAATTCATCTGTATATACAGGCAGGGATAATATAATAGTGACTTGTTGAAAAGTAAAAGCTTTGAGATAAATGAAAGCAGTGGATGTTTTGAATGAGTTTGAATCTTTAGATAAACAATCAATTCCAAAAAAGTTATATAATCAATTGACTCAGGGGTTGACAAATTTCTACAGCATTCTTACGTTGACGTACACAATATATTTTTTTCATGTACAACAAAAACTTTTTAACGTACATATTTCAAATCAAAATATGTACGTCTTATGAAAATACATTAATGCAACAAAAAGTTTATTATCAATGTTTTATTATTCAGTTTTACGTTCTTTCACTTTTGTAGGATTTCAACTATTTTATCGACAGGTTGAAGAAGTTTGATTTTAAGGTGGTAATTAGTTGGTGTAAATAGGGTCTAATCATAAAACACCAGCAAATTTATTTATTAAAAGACAAAAGAATTATACATGCCGTGAGCTGTGTTAACATACGTTTTTTTATAAGAGCTTCAAAAAACAGAAGAAAAAAATATAGAAAAAAACATGGTCTCTTCCGAAAAAAATGTTTTTAATTATAATTTCAGGAAACGAAAAATGAATTCGAACAAATAACTGCGTATAGGAAGAAGAAGGTCTGAACTGAGCTTTGCTAACAAGAATAACATGTCTATTTTCAAGTACCTTTTCTTCAAATTTTGATATTGATATCACTGATTAAATATTTTACTTTTTATTATCATCGCCCCTGTTTAATGCACCAGTCGCTCCTTTTTTTAGTAAAAAACAAATGCAGGTTGCAGGCCTTGTCATAAAGAAATCTCTCCCGCGCGACTAATCGCGCGCCTAAATTGACAACAATTAATTGGCCTGCGCGATTCTAAATTTTGTTACAAGTGATTGAATTTTAGTTATTAAGAAGCCGGGGGACAATTTAACCAGTGAACCCCAAACACTCGAGGCATTGCAGCCCTTATCTTCGACTTCAGTGCGTTTATACTTTATATGTTATTATACTTTCTTTTTTAAGTACGAGTTCTTCGTGCTTCCTCGATATAACACGTGAAAATTCATTTAACAAAATACGTAGTTATAGCTAACGAAAATACATAACTATATATATATATGACTTTTTTCATTTGGGAATTGATATTTACATAATTAAAAACTATATTTAGAATGAATTAACAAAATTTGCTGAATTGATCTGTGTACAGGTGTTGTTTGCAAAAATATTTTGTATCAACAAAACCCTTTGTTTTGAAAGCCTTTTGAAAGTTAGCTATTATGATTTTTTGAACATATTTCCTATTTTTATTCAAATGAAGTAAGAATATTTTTTTTCTATCCAATTGTTATAATTTCAATAACGTAAAATCTTGCGCAATATCTTTTCGAACTTGATCATCAAAAGATCTGGTAATAAAGTTGCTTTTACGTTTTCGTTTCAAGGGCGTTATGAAATTAACAAAGCTATTCATGACGGTTTTTTATGCATGTTTTCTGAGAAATAAGACTTGTAAAAGAAAGCCACTCTAAAATATATAATCATTCCTTTTGTCTGTCTCTGGTGTGTGTATGTAGTTTATACCACCAACCATCTCTCTGCCCTCAATGTGTTGAAAGTTGGGCACTAATCTTTCTAGAATTGACCAGATGTAGATTACTTGGAAGCGTTCTCTTCTTCTTTCCAGGCTTGAAAGTTCGCAGAATCCATGATCTGAGATCAGAGCATTTATTTACTACAGTATTTATATCTTCCTCAAATTTGGCATCATCTATGATGATGACGCCAAATCTTTGACATGTTTAGAGGTTTTGATAGCGTTGTTGTCTGCAAAACAGACATTTCCTTTACCATATGACAACTGTTCAACTGTTCAAATTTTTTCACCATTTAGATTCATGTTGTTATCAGTTGTCCAGGAATAGACCTTGTTAATTAAGATCATGTTGGAGATGGAAATTATCCATTACAGTTTTGATGGACTTTAGCCAGCCAGTATCATCTGCAAAACAGAAGAGGATTGCAAATTTAACTTCCTTATCAATATCTGCAATCATGATAAACAGAGGTCCTAGGACTGGCCCCTGAGGCACACCAGATTTAACTTCCGTTGGATCAGAAACGATTTGATCCAACTTAACAGTTTACCATTGATCCCAAGGCTTTCTAGTTTCCACAGTAGGATGGTGTGGTCGACCTTATCAAAGGCCTTGCTGAAGTCTCAACATTGAAGCCATCTTTCAATAGGGAGAAAACAATTGGCTAAAACAGGACCTACCTGCAATAAATAATAACGAGAAGTTGAAACGACATCATCTACGGATATTTCGTCCAACCTCTGTGGACATTATCAACGTATGAGAATTTTTAAAATTTACAGCGCAAAAGTTCACCTAATTCTATACAAATTACATACACATAATGACGTTACCATAACAACTATAATATATAGACACATAAATAAAGGAATAATTACGGTAATAATTCCCTTATCAACAAAGTACGTAACGCAAAAAAACAACAAACTACATATAACATAAATCACAACACAACCTAGGCACCAAGAACGGCCCTAAATGACTAGTAAGGGTAACGTCGCTAGAGATACAAATGTCTCTCCCCTTGCTGCTGATAGTTAATTAAATAAAGTCAATTTCACAGATTGTTCTTGCTTGTTCAATGACGGTTTTGTCATCTCTAATATACAACGCTTCACAAATCTTTCGACGTCTATATCCTCCACAGTTTTCTTTTAAAATAGTGAAGCTATCTGGCGAGGCCCGTTCGTGTCCAGTCCTCTCTGTATGTTATGAGAGTTTTTGTCACGTTTCTGATGGTCGATTATGCGTTCAGAGAGTCGTTTTCCAGTTTCACCGATGTAACGTTCAGTACAATTCTTATCTGGACACTGACACTTGTAGACAATATCGTTTTTATGATGTTTCTCAGATTTGTCTTTCAACGAAAATTTAGATGAAAGTTTGGTAGATTTATACAGTGTTCTTAATTTGACATTATTTGGTAAAATACTGTCTATTGTTTGGTTCAATCTACGAACTAAATTTACTCCTTGCCTTCCCTTGTATGGAAGAACCATTACGGGAGATATCACTTGGGGCGTCTCTTCTTCACAGTTGGTTGTTGCGGTTGTGTTTTAACTTTTTGGTGTTCTTCCATCATGACTCGTTTTACAACTTGTATGGATATCCATTAATCTGAGTAAACACGTTTTTTAGATGATTCAATTCAATTTCTAGAACTTTCTTGTTAGAGCTTACAGTATAGGCTCACTGTATCATATATCATATATAGTTATATGCCCACACAAACATATTAGGACCTACCTGCTCTGAAAACTGCTGGTTATTTTCTTTCAAGGTGTTCTATTAATTTCCTCCTCACAATCTTTTCAAAAAGTTTTATCATGTGACATTAGTGAAACTGGACAGTAGTTGGCTGGATCTCCTTGATCACCTTATTTGAAGATTGGAGGAATGATGCTTATTTTGAGAATCTCTGGAGTTGTTTCTTCATCCTTCATGCATATTTTGTTTAATTCATTCTGAAGTTCAAATTTTAAAATTTCAAACAACCAATGAGAAACTCTACTTATTGTTAGTATGAAACAATCGAAACTTTATACAATATGCAAATTAGTATCAGTGAAACAATTATTGCATTATTAATCGCGTAGTGTGCATACCACTTTTATTTTAGAGAGTGATACATTTCTATTTTTTTAATGGTCAAGTTCTTCTTATGATTGCGTAAAACCACGCAGAAGTGAGAGACACTTTTTTCATGATTAGTATAAAAGCACGTGGCATTTGACGTCAGTTATTTTTATGATCATGGGGAATCATTTCATTGCATTCCCAATCGAACTCAACGTTTTTGGGGAAATATCTTGAGAACCAACAGGGAGCGAAATGATCTCATACACTTTTTTGATCAGTTTTTCGAGCTCTAAAACATGGGTACTTTTTCTGTTTCCAATTCGCAAATTGAAATTTTCGTCACGGGGATCGCTCACGGGAAAGGCGAATTTGACACATCCTTTTCGAAAACTCAGTAAAAAGTTTTACCCAGGTTACTAGTGATAGATTATTATGATAAAAGTAGAAAGTTAGGTTTGTTTCTTTGCAATTGCTATTTTTGTTTATTATTTATTGTGACAAACATGGCAGAACATGTTTCATGAAAAGATTTCAAGATTTAGTGAAGTAATTTAACTAGGGTGTTCAGTGGTGGATTGTAAACACTCCTGACAAAATTTTTCATACCTCTCTTGAAAACGTTTAATGAAATACTCGTCTTTAAGTCTCATCTTCAAATTCGCAACCCCATATTCTATCAGGTTGGTTTCATTCCTCGCACCTCAGCTACTTGTAATGCTCTTTCATTGTCTTGTTTTCCTGATGGTTATGATCTTTTCACTTAAGAAGAGCATCAATCGTGTCCTTCTTTCTTATTGCTTTTATCTATCTTTTCTTCTTTTCTTCTTCATTTTTTTCTGCTTTTGGAAATCCTTGACTAGTAGTGGCTGTTTAAGAAGCTTCAAAGCTCCAACAAAACTACTGAAAAAAACTACAAAACTACTTTAACCGACTGGTAGCCTTGTGGTAGAGTGCTCGCTTCCTGTCCGGGAGGTCGCGGGTTCAATCCCCGACCGAGTCATGCCAGCGACTATAACAGTGTGAATCAATCCTCTCTGCTCAGCACTCAGCAAGAGAGTAGGAATGATGTCTAGGGTGGTTGTCTAGTTGAGCGGTTCCTGTCATTACAGCTTCCGTAGCCCAAATGGGGGCTTTAAATGCTCTAGGACCTCCTTCGCAGGACCCTCATTGATAACAGTACCTTAAGGAACTGAAGAGGCTATCCTGGGTAAACATTCGTAAATAAATAAAAAAAAATAAAAGATAATCTGGTTGTGAATAGTAATTATCGATGGTTAAATGTATATGATAAACAGTTAAACTGTGTTTGAGAGCTGAAGATATCAAATCAATTTGACTATAATTCTGAGTTTAATTTTTTTTGGTTGTTTCTCATAATTAGGGCTTTATTTGAGCCACAATTTCATAGTAATTTGTTTGACAGTTAAGTTCAGGGACTTGTGTATTTAGTTATTTAATTACAAGGCAAATAAAAGTTAACTAATTGAGAGAAAAAAAGGATCAGTGACTAAAGAAGCCAGTCTTGTATAATTTGTTTGCAAGTTTGAAAAAAGTTTCGAGATTAAAAGCTTTATAAAAGAATGAAGTGGTGGATAAAGAGTTTGAACGATAAACTGTTTTTCTATTGAAATCCTAACATTTTTCATGACTTTTGTTGATATAAAAACATTGATGAAAATTTATAATCAGGGTTAGTTAAAGGTATTAGCTTTCGTAAAATAAAAAACATCCATTTCATTTATCTGTTCCTTTTCATCAATGAACATATGGTTTTATGTCTTGGAGAAAACATATTCAAGAAAAAGTTTAGTGAAGAAGAAATGAAAAATCTGTTATGTATGAAAATACAGAAGATCTGTAAAGATAGATTCATGAGTGATATTTTTTTGAATTGAATTTTTCACTTTTATGACTTTATTTATTTGTTTATTACATATAGTTGATTTAAGTATTATAATCATAGGCAAATGTCTTCCAATAACATTTAACAGATCATGACTTACATTAGCTTGGGTGCATGAACGGTTAACACAGGGTTCCTTGATTATCATGTTTACTGCCATATTTGTTATTTTTTAATTTTTAATTTAATCTAGATTCTGATTGGATCTGATGTATACATATGCTGAAGTGGTAAGGCAAGTTTTGATAGATACTTTTGACTTGATAGGTTCAGGTTTTGATTTTTACTTTTAATCAGAGAAGTTCTGTTATTCTTTTTGGCCCATTTCAATGAATTTGCAATACTGAAGATAGAATATAAAAGTTGAACTTTAATGGGCATTCTCTATTACTGACAGAAAAGCAAAGCAATTATATGTAACATGGATTCATTGGATGACGACTTAACTATCTCCTTGCTGAAATCCAAAAACAAACCGAAGGAATCATCAGAGAAGAATGAGTGGGAAGCAGAACGAAATATTTTTGAATTGCAACTTACGCAGCTTCAGGAACAGCTGGTTGCGTCCATGGTTCATAACCAAAATTTAGGTGAATTTGAATCTTTTGTATTTCTCGTAACATCAATCATATTCTGTTATTTACTTGTAACTTCTGTTTTCACTCAGAGGAGGAGATTAAAAAGTTAAAATCAACAAGCGGTTTTGAACGATTGACTAACGATTTAGAGGAAGAAACATCTAGACGAAAAAAAGCTGAGGAAAAAGTACAAAGATTGGTGGCTCTAAACAGGAGTAAATCGTATGTTGAATATTTTGTTTAAAGTGAACATAACAGGTTTACAGGTTACAGGTTACAGGTTTACAGGTTAGGCATTGGAATGGTTTTCATAGATCATTTCCTTCATCATAATTTTCCTTTTGCGTTTTGAGTCAGAAAACACAATGAAAGAAAATACCACATTATGATTAATACTGTTATGAAAACAAGGAACATTTTTCTTGAATACTTTTCTAAGATCATCCCCATTCTATTTAAAGATGTAATTGGTTTTATCATTATAATGTCATAATTGAGTGGCAGTTCTTGTGAACATTTTGTTTCTCATGAATAAACAGTTTCTCACTTCTGTTTTTCCAGATCACCTATGCCATTAGTTTTATTTTAATAAATTTATGGTTGTCATTGGTTTTTACCTTTCATCTCTATGTTATAAATCCTTCTTTGATAATTATAGTAGTAGCTTAATTTTCTTTCAGTGAAAATTATCAAAATGAGGTTGAGGATTCGGAAGTTCGGACGGATAAAATGGAAACGTCAGGTTTATTTTTCATACTTTTATGAAATATGATTATGTTGGCGCCATCAATACTTTATCTGCAATCGTCAATCAACTTTCATATCAAGCCTGCTAAGATAATTGATATTTTTATTTTAAATTTTCTCAGATTATTCCAAGTAATACTTCAGCAAGGAGTATTTTATGATCAATTTTGTTTTCATTTTGAATAAAAAGATAATCTACTTTCATCTGAAATCTAAATTATTGATAGTTTGGACGACAGCTTTTCTATAATCCAGCCATTTTTGTCCATGAGGTTTCCCAAAATTTAATATACTTTCCTAAATGAAAATGTTTGTATCTATGTTGTGGTAATCGTTCGGTGTCTATTTCCAATTTAGAAAAAATAAGCCGAAGACAAAAATTTAAGCACAACATGTTGGAATACAAAATTCTGCTTTGGAATTTCGTGAGTGGTTTTTTTAAAGAAAAACATTCAGGAATTTATCTTGCTATTTATTTATTTATTTATTCATTTATTTCTGTTTTGGAAGTAATCTACTTGATGATTAGAATCAGGGTCTCTGGGTGCAGTTACTCAAAATGTTAAACCTTGGGTTTCAAGCTTGTGTTGACCTGTTTATGTTTTTAAAGACAATAAAGAATGTCAAATTCTGAAATGTACGTGTTTCCAAATGGATGTTTAAACCAAAGATAATGCTTATTTCGGGTTGAAGAGCAATAATACGTAGTAGACAAAATCATCAAAAAGTCACTGTGATGGAGAGCATTGTTATTGAAATAATGTGTATATTTCTATTGAAATGTTCTCCTTTGCAGTGATTTTCAACAAATTTGCTATAGCAATTTTTGAAAACAGATCATACTATTGAAAGTTTCACATTTCGAATTTTCTTTTCATCAGTTACATGAACGTGTTTCGGACTTTGTTAACGAAGATGATTTTGTGACAGAAGAAGAGGAAGAGGAGCAGCTCTCTGTAAAGAGGTTATTTTACAGAACCTTTTTTAGATTGTCTGAGCATTCTCTAACCACCTGTTAGTTGATATACACAAACAAATTACAGCCGTTATTCTATCATAACATTTCGTCTTTATAATTTCTTTCGTTTAGGCTTAAAGAAAACTTGAGTAGATTTTGTAAGTAAAAAAATTTGAACTATTTAAATTTGAACTATTTAAATTTGAACTAATCCATAATCCCAACAAAGAATCATCACCCAAGTTGTGAAAAAAAATCTAGGGTAAAGGTTTGATGAGGCCTGTAACTAAATGCATATGATACTCTGTTGTAATTTTGCTTTTATAACATGAGTAAACATTTAGGTGACTGACAGCAAAGCAACTCCTTTTTAGCTGATGCAATCCAGCCACTCAAAAAATGGCATAGCTTCATAAATGATCTGTTCTTGTGGAAAAACCCATGGCTCACAATAGTTGTATTCATTGTATGTATTTTATTTGTTATTATTGGTCTTGCATGATGTTGGAGAGAATTTATTAATACTTCAATGTGTTCCTAACTTTAGGTTTTCATGTACTCGTTGTGGATAGAAGTTGCCATTCCATGTCTTTTAATGCTGATCCTGTTGCAATTATCCATCAATTATCTCCATGTAAGGTAAGATCGTTAAATCCCTTGTTTATTTATTTTATTCTTTTATTTATTTATTTATTATTTATTAGCTTTTGGTGGGGGGAATTTGAAATCTCTGTTGAATAAACCCTTTCCTGGAGTTCAGTTCTCCAAAACATGAACTTTTGTTTTGGCATGTAAACTTTTTTTTACAGTCTAAATGAAAATTAAGAAGATATTTGTACTTGGCATTCTCTGCACAATCTGACCTTTTTATTGGGTAAAATTGATCACATGACCAATCAATATTATGTCTTTGTTTGTTGTGACTGGAAGAAAAAAAGAAAAAAGTAATGCTGAACTTCTACAAATGTTTTGAAATTTCTGAAAAGGAACTTTAGGATAATTTTAGATTATCACCAAATTCAAAAAGTTTTGCTGTTTTTCCTCTAATAATCGTTTCTTAATCTCGGTACTGTGTAAAAAAAAAAAGAAAGCTATTACAATTGTACGTTTCTTTGTGGTTTGAAATTTATATCAAAAGTTTTATTATGTAAGGTTTCAATGATCAACGAAACTGTATTAAAGCACCCCTGGATTCCTCCTCCTCCATCCAAAATGGCAATTAGTCTTTGCTTCAGAGTCTGTGGGGCTCTGCTCATGCCACTGTTAAAAATCTAGGAAGGAACACAGCCTTAAAACTTTTTAATGTTTCATAGATTAAACATTTAAAAATATATAAACATAGTTATTTGATATTTTTTCACTTTATTCATGAAAGAGTCAATATTATTCAAATAGGTGTGTATAAAATGGGTAATTTTGTTAACTAAGTACTGTGATATTTCCAATCAGATGTTTTTTTATTTGTTATGTGCTGTAAAACTTCTTACTTTTCTTGTTTATTT
Source organism: Turritopsis dohrnii (assembly GCA_027922465.2). Taxonomy (NCBI): domain Eukaryota; kingdom Metazoa; phylum Cnidaria; class Hydrozoa; order Anthoathecata; family Oceaniidae; genus Turritopsis; species Turritopsis dohrnii. The sequence continues at coordinate 694 of BQMF02000551.1, read as the reverse complement.
ACTACACTGTCTGTGTGTAGTAAGTTCATAAAGCATTTTGGGATTTTGGGTTTCATATTTTTTTAATGTCACTCCTGAAAAGAGTTTTTATTTTTTATTCTCAAAGAAGACATATGTTTTTTTTTTTTACAATAAGCTTTATAAACAATTTTAACACAATTGCATAATTATCCAACTCAGTTGTGTTTGTTGATCAGAATCTGTCTATTGCGTCATTATCTTCATTTAATATTTTCCCATATTGGCCAGGGAAGTGTGAACCAATTGATCTAAATAATAATACTTTGGAGGGAAGGGTGGGATTTATTTATTTGTTTATTTATGAGTAATTTATTATAATGCACTGTTACTTTCAGATGACATTTATGCAGTCCAATGCACTCAAATTTGTAATGTAGTGAAAAGTTTCACTTCGAACAAATTGTTGTGATATTGTCTTGAATGACCTGTGTTGTGTTATCGTGAACGTTGTTCTTGAATTTCTTTTCAGGGGTATTGCTCAGAAGTTCACCATCACAAAACATTCAATAAAAGAAGTATGTTGTATTTCAGTGGGCAAATTTATTGGACAAATCACTATGAAGGAGTGCATTTCTATAGAAATACACAAACTATTTCAATAAAATGCTCTTCATCGCAGTGATTTTTGGACGATTCAGCCTATTTGGACATTATTTCTGTTAATATTTAAAAA